>PQXL01000004.1:0-284808 GCA_004916875.1 Botrytis galanthina
GAAATAGAAATAGAAATAGAAATAGAAATAGAAATAGAAATAGAAATAGAAATAGAAATAGAAATAGAAATAGAAATAGAAATAGAAATAAAGAGAAAGGTAGAGATAGAGGTAAATCTTATCAAGAGAACACCGTGATATCCTATATTGACTAAAGACCATTCATTACAAAGTTACCTTTGTGAACTGAACCTACGATCTCATACCGTACCATCTGGAGGAAGTTCAATGTGCAAAGCCACGTCAATATTCAAACAAATTCCAATGCTCAAACCCATCTTCACATTCAAACCTGTTCAACGTCCAAACCCATCTCCAGACTCAAGACCATCTCGACATGCGAAACCATCTCAATACTCACCCTCATCCTAATATCCAAAATCATTCTAAACACACCAACCCATCTCAAGATCTCAACTAGCCGATACATAACGACCAAACTCATCTTAATCCCCAAGCCTACCATTACAACGGTTCAAACAAGCAATCGATACCCAGAGAGACCCAAAAATCAAATAATACCTACCCCATACCGACAGACACGAGATAGAGCAGACATACCTAGGTACCATACAAAATACAAAGACACCAACCGAGATCTTTTCAAGTGTAACAACCTCTTCACATATAGATACACATATACCCGTACAACACAAATCAAACATTTCGTGCGTACAAAAATAAAACACTTTGTAGATTAAATCGTCGTACATACATATATAAATAAGATCTCAATCTACGAGTGAGTACATACGAAAGTTGTATTGCAGGCTTGCCTTACAGCAGACAATACAATCCGCACTCGGTAAAGAATATTAGGGGTGGAGGGTATAATGCAATGCAATGCAATGCAGTGTACGATAGTGCAGTGGTACGTTGAATTCTTCTAGGATGGATGCTACTCGGTCACCTCGAGGCTGGGCTTTCTTTGGATTCATCTCTGTGTATTTTTCTCGATGATGTGATGTTTGGGTGAGGAAAGATAGATACGGTAGATATATATCTGTATACAGAGTAATATATGATATATGATATATAATATATGTTACACATACCAACATCTCACACTCTGTCATTTGATTCGATTCGCAAATCAACATGCCTAATAATTCAGAATTTGAAAAGAAGAACCTTGGAAATATCAATGTTACTTACTGCTAAGCTTATCTATATATTAATGTAATAATATTATAGATATAATATTCATTATATTCATTATATTCTCTTGATACCTAGGTATTGAGAGATGGATGGATAAGCGATCTCACAACTCACAAGCTAGTTAATCCATTAATTATTCTCGCTATCGGGAGGATAGGTAGGTAGGTAGGTAGATGGGTAGGAACAGCGAATCAATGATTCTAGATTCTAGATTCTAGATTCAGAATACTCTTCACATTATATCACATCGCGTCACGTCATGAATTCCCATTTTATACCTATTTCACATTTCACATTTCACATTTATTTCATCGATGATCGATAAGTAGGTACCTAGGTAGATACCTAGGTAGGTAGCACTCACCCCCTCCCCATCACCGCTAATCAAGACAAGAAGCGGACAAGATCGTAGCTAGGTATCTAAATTAGGTATTTCTTGTCTCCATGCGATAGTAGAACTGTACGATAGAACGATATAGAGTTTTTTTGACATTCTTTGGTTCGTGAGATGAGATGACGTCGGGTTTGATTATTTGGTATGATGATGATGATGATGATGATGATGATGATGATGGGTTATTGTAGGAGATGCGTATCGTATGTGTATATTTTCTGTACCTATGTAGATGGATGTAGTGGACACGAATGAAATGAGGATGTGCATATTTATTCATTCATTCATTCATTCATTCATTCATTCATTCATTCATTTCATAACCATGACCATGATCAGATCATTGGGTGGGATATCGATATCCCTCGTCATTCCTGACTTATAAGTTATCGCCCCCAACTACCTAGTACGTATTTCCAAGAGGAAAGCACAGGAAGCTATACTGTACGGGGAGATAGCCTTGTAAGTTATATTGTACGGAGTAGCTAAAGGGTAAATGAAATCGTGGGGGAAGTGGGAGCGTGTCATATATACATCCTCCGTACAGACAGACGGCCATGATACGGGGAGATTTCTCGTGCAGAGATTATACATCCCTACGAAGATACCTATCTAGATACCTACCTAGTAGATACTTAGACCTACCTAGTGAAAATTAAACCTTTCGATAAGGAAAAAGTGTGGGTGCGTTCCCCCTTGGCGTAAGCTTGAGCCTGATTTAAAATTACATCGTTTACTTCATTCATTTATAACGGCGATCATACAAGTCACCAAGCCTGTTTGGGGGGTTGGCTGTTGCTTGAATGGTGAATGGTGATTTGTGATAATGTCAATGTCTACTCCGTATATCAATATCAATGTCAATATCAATATCGTAAGTAGGTACTGTGTCGTATTGTTGGTATCCGAGGCACGGATCTCTCGTCTTCATCGAACCTCGGGAAGGAAGAAATCAACAAAGCAAACTAATCATCTCTGATTACCTAGGTAGCTGGAGATGTGATGAATTCTTGGTGATTGTGATTGTTTATTCCTCTCTACCTACTGTCTTTTCCCAAGGGTTCTTTGCTTCCCCTCATCTTCTCTCATTTTCTCTCATTACCTACATACACACACACAAACAAACAAACAAACAAACAAACAAACAAACAAAAGAAAGAATGTGATTGTGGCGTCATTACCTAAGAACAGAGAGACACCATCGAGGCTGGTGTTTGATAATATGTCTCTTTCTCCAAAAAAGCATTGCGCCTCCTTGCTGCAGTACAACTTGACCTGTGACTCATACCTACGACCGTCCGACGATAACCCCGAAAGATATCCAATTTATCCGCGCCAATGCATGAGTTATGCATGCAAGTATAAAGGGATAAATTACCTACGAACCTTGGAATGGATCGGGATGCACATTCTTATGCAAGTAATTGATAGATGAAGGTACGAGTAGGCAGGTATGTATTATATATATGACAGATCACATTCTTCTCATGTCGGAAAGAGGCTCAGTGAATCAATATCAATATCAATATCAATATCAATATTGATGTTCTACTTTGCTATACTACTGTCATATCAATCAAATGGTCGATTCACCATCCAAACAAAAGCAAGCAAAGGCCAGATCATCATTTATTGGACAGAGAGCGGATACCAATACCTAGTACCAGACTACCAGTACTCTGTAGGTAATGGGACAATGGCGATTACTCGTACTTAAAAAAACGGTAATAAAGGGTCAAACCGTCAAGACTCAAGACTCATCAAGATGCAGTCTTTACCCACAACCATATAGTAAAAGTTATAACAAGCAAGCAATTGAAAAGAACTACTTGTATCGAAAATTCACTAGCTCTGGCGCTACCACAATGGTGGAATAATGAAAATCTCTTGCTCGCATTGATGATTGGTCACTGATAGTAACCGATTGTTCGCCTGTTCGCCTCTTTGCCATGGTTTTATGAAATCGGCTTCCGTAATGACTGTAGCTATTTGTTGTTCATCTTTTTTCTCTTGCTCTTGCTCTTGCTCTTGCTCTTGCTCTTGCTCTTGCTCTTGCTCTTGCTCTTGCTCTTGCTCTTGCTCTTTCTTGCTCTTGCTCTTGCTCTTCATCTTCTCTCTCCTCTTCCACCTCCACCTTCACCTTCATAGTCGGTGGTCACGATAACTGTGCCACTAGGTAAGTCCTCTCAACAAATCGACTCTAATGATTGCTCATTATATATATATACATCACATCCAATCCATACAAGACGATGTATGATATGTAAAAACGACAAAGATGGGGTAAAGAACTTCTTCTCACCCAAATCTATTTCCATTTATCTGAGTGCAAAGATTTGGGTGGTGTTGGTTTCAAGAGATTCAAGTAGGGTAGATCGCTGTAAGCCAAGTTCTCATTGGTCGATAACGTCGCACTTTCCTCGCGCCGAACGTGAAATAAAGGATTTAATTATGGGTTCCTTCGTTGTACGGTCATCCACCAAGACCAATGTGGCACTTCTCATCTCTTATAAATAGAATCGTTCCTGCCACATTCAAAAGTTTTTTGAATTCTCTCCGGTCCCGCTTTATTTCGGTTGTTCGTAATCTTACTCAATTTTACGATTTCAACCACAACCACAACCACTACCACATCCACATCCCACATCCCACCCATTCCATCCACCCATTCAATTTACCACCACCACCACCACCTTGGAATATACTCGAATATTCTAATAAACCTTACTCCTCCTCCAACCCCACGAAAATACATTGCGCTTGAGTGTGCAAAGTATCATACATTCCTTTAATAATACAATCCGTCACTGCCGTCCTCGATTTCCTGTCGTGATTCACCTCGCGACATATCTCATCTTGATCCTTGGACCTTGTCGCCTTGTCGCAACAACAACAAGAACTTCTTCAAACAAGAGCTTGCTATTCACATACTGATCATACACATCAGTCGGTGATTGCTAGGACTTCGACTCTCGATCATCATTTAGATCTTCAAGTCAATCACAAAGTCATCTTCGTCGAGCAGCAACTGTAGGGGAGACATTGAGTTGTTTATCTCCCACAAACGGTACGGCTTTTATTTACATCGGCGATTATAAAGACACATTTATAGCCACATCTCTCTATCCCCAATCTCTTCTACTTTCCTCCCTCATCGGCGGCTACTTTCGAGTGACGCTTTCAAATCAAGAGACGCCATCTCGAACGTCCGCTGTACCCCATCTACTCTTGGACCTTCACGATCCTTGAAAGAAAGATATTCACTCTTATCGCGTTCCGATTGCGATCTAACATTTTACATACAAATAGATCTGCTCACCTTCCACAAACACTTCTTTGAATAAAACAAACATCGAAGTCAACATGGATTCCATTCAGACACACCCTTCTAGTGCCGTTGACGCTAAAAACTTCATCGCACCTGGCTCGCTGTCCTTCCCTGGCGGCGCTGCCGATATCACCCCACCATCTACTAACGAGGCTGTCGCTGGAAAGCAGCAGGTCACTCCTGCGGCTCCCGTCGCTGCCTCCCCGCCTGCGACTCCTGCTGCCACCCCCGCTGCCACCCAAGGTGTCAGTGGAATTGTTCCCACGCTACAGTATGTATAACCCTTGTGCCTCATTATCTTTTTCATGAGGCTTATCTTGCATGTAAAGAAACATCGTTGCCACAGTCAACTTGGACTGCCGTCTTGACTTGAAGACCATCGCACTACATGCAAGAAACGCGGAATATAATCCAAAGGTGACTACTGATTCTAGGCTTGCTATCTAATATTTCGTTTTGCTAACCTGCCCAGCGTTTCGCTGCGGTTATTATGCGTATTCGCGACCCCAAGACTACTGCTTTGATCTTTGCCTCGGGCAAGATGGTTGTTACTGGTGCAAAGTCAGAAGACGATTCGAAATTGGCCTCCCGTAAATACGCTCGTATCATCCAGAAGCTTGGTTTCAACGCAAAGTTCACCGATTTCAAGATCCAGAACATCGTTGGCTCCTGCGATATCAAGTTCCCCATTCGCTTGGAAGGACTTGCTTCGCGCCACATGAATTTCAGCTCTTACGAGCCTGAATTATTCCCTGGTCTCATCTACAGAATGATGAAGCCTAAGATCGTTCTTTTGATCTTCGTCAGTGGCAAGATTGTCTTGACGGGAGCAAAAGTTCGTGAGGAAATTTACCAAGCTTTCGAGATGATCTATCCCGTGCTTCAAGGTAAACATTTACACATCTCTCTATGTATAACATGTGCTAACATCGCCCAAAGATTTTAAGAAGGTCTGATTCAGTTCAGATGTACCACCACTTTTTTACATTGTACAACATTATTTCACGATCTTACGAACATTAACACATGCATGGTAGGCGTATCAAAGGGGGGAAAAGAGTCAAAGAAGGGACTCATATATTTGTGCTTTTCAGCATGTTTACGCGTTACTAGTCCTGATAGACTGCGAAACATCATCTTTGACGGATGGCATTGGTGCGCAGGTCCTGCGATGCCGTCATTAATTGCTACTTCTCTTCTGATAAAGCAAGTATTCAAAATTGCCTTAGTTGGTACATTTTACAACAAATAATAAAGAAAACATTAGTTTTTACATACAAATTGTGTGTAATGACCATGTGATAATTCTTGTGATATAATCAAAACAAAACCCGACCGGCTAGAGTTCGAGATTATCCGAATGCAACAGCAACGATTCTCTTTATAAGAGAAAGGAACTTTGGTAGCATCTATTACACTGCATGCATGTAATGTAGACCATGATGTTCGAGTCAGTTTTTATGGCATCTGTATATGTGCAGTCTCCATCATCTAGTCCTCTATATAGTTCTCTATGTAACCCTTCACCATCTAATCACTTTCAATCTAGCTATACTCTACGTCAAAAGTGAGCCATGCCGTATATCGTCTAAATCTGATTCCGCGATTTATTCATCCAAACATCATAGACAAGAGAGAGCACACCCAAATCCCTCCTACTTACAAAGTTTCTCCCCCCTTGGACCCGCCCGGCTCCCATCATCCGTCATGCCATCCCACCCCTCCGTAATCTTCCAACCCCACTTCTTTTCCCACACCTGATCCTTCCCCTCCATTACATCCACAATCTTCTCTCCAAGCACTGGGAGAAACTTGAATCCGTGTCCGCTACCGCCGGTTGCTAAAAACACACCTTTAAGCCCAAGGCCGCCGCTACTTTGTGGTTCATCGCAGTAGGTGATGAGGAATTCGCCGGCGGGTGTATCAGTGTACCAGCACACTCTTGTGTGTGAGAAGGGACGGGGTGGAAGATCGGGGAGGAATGTGTGGAGGGCTATTGCGGCTTCCTTTTGGAACGAGACGGGGACGCAATTGTCGGGGTGGTCGTAGGTTGTTTGGGGCAGAGAGACGCTAATCATCTCGTCTGAGGAGGAGGGGTGGGGATGGGGAATCATGGTGGGGTTTGAGTATCCGTGGGCGTGGCGTGCGATTTTTAAAATGTTATTCCGTGGTGGAAGAATAAAGTAACCAGTAGCCATGTTAAGGAGCACAGGGATATCTTTGTATCTTTCCTGTTCCTCATCTGTGATATCAATGTATAGCAAACACTGTCCGCTAGAATGCACCTGAGAGCGCAAATCGAGGAATTTGGCACTCCAGGCCCCAGCTGCGAGAATCGTGAGGTCGGCAAAGTATTGGGTACCAGATGCAGTGTTGGCCCCAAGGATCGTGCTTTGACCGGGAGAGAAGATGAGCGATGTGACTTCCGAGACGATGAATTTGACACGTTCGTCAGCAAGCTTTTCGACCTCTTTTCGTAGCCAGACTAAGGAAGCTCCCGCATCAGCCCATCCTGATCGTCGGTTGATGTATCCCCATTCTCCACTCCCTGGCCCTACATTGAAGAGTTTCTGTATAGCCTCTGCTGATGGCAATTCTAAGACTCCGTCTGTGTCTCCAGCTTGTTTCATCAATTGTTGAACATTTGAAAAGCTTGATCGTACATATCCTTGCCCGCTATTCTCATATGAGGTGTCGCAGGTTAAACATAAACCACTTTCGGAGTATCGACCCTGGCCGCCAAGCTCATCATCGCCTGTCTGCCGCCATTGTTTCTGGGCGGAGTCCGCAAGTTCGGCATAGAGGGGATCACCGTAGTCTGCACGGATAATGCGCGAGGAGTCAACGGAGGAGGCATCTGGAGCAGGAAAGGGAGAGCGATCGAGGAGAGTTATGGCTGTGTTTTTGTATTCGGGTCTCTTTAGAAGGGCGAGGGCGGTGCTTAGAGAAAACACACCTGTGCCGATTATGAGAATCGACGAAGAGGGGGTATAGGCTGACATGATGGAAGAGTAGTGAAGCAGAGTAGGATTCGCACAATGTAAAAGGGTGGAATGTGTGTGATGACGAATGGATGATAAGAGAAAAGCCACTTAAATTCTGGGGAACATATCAAGTCTATGAAAATCTAGATAAGTAGTTCGACGAGAAGGAAATCCAAAGAGAAAAGTCTATAACTTCTCCCAGAGACAAATACTTATAGTGGGGGTAGAGGATCCCCAGAACCTTGAGAAAATTTGGCAACTGCACCAAATCATAAGATACATGACAAAAGAAGCTAGAAAATAACGCGGCCCACCAGCACGGTGTTTCCATGTTGAGTATCTGACTGTGAATCCATACTTCGGATTTGGTGAGATGATTCACGTCCAAAGAGATAAACGACCTTAGCTATGGAGATTAGTATGATTCCTTTCTGCGCGGAACTTTGATGTTTGGTTGCTGATTATAATTGAGATGAGAAGTGATGTTAGCAGCGTAGACCAATAATCTTCGGCAATTAAGACAAGCTTACTAAGGTAAGCGTCAGTGGTGAAAGGCGCATGTCAAGCTTTAACCAATTAAACAAACTCGCAGCCTTGTCGCAATAAGTGTCGCGCCTTTTACATTACGATCGCTTTTCGTGCACTCATTTCTCATTCTCCAGGGGACATGCCAATTATAGTCGCATATGGAATTGGAAAGTAGTACTGCAAAATGAGTTCCAAAAAGATCATCGAGTTTCCGGATGTTTCGAACAAGCTTCAAGCTCCCTCCAAGAAATCGTTATTCGAGAGGCAGAAAGCAGATGCAGAAGCTAAGAGATTGAGGGAGGAGGCAGAAACGAAGGCTGTATATGAGGACTTTGTGAAAAGTTTCGATGATGAAGACGATGCGCCTGCAGCTGGGGCTGATGGGATGGGAGGAATGGGCGGCATGGGAGGAAATAGACACTTTGGAAGAGGAGGATTTAGTAGTGGCATGGGAAGAGGGGGCTTTGGGGATAGTAGAGGAGGATTTGCGCCACGAGGAGGACTAGGGATGGGTAGTGGACCGGGGAGCTTAGGACCTTTACCAGGGAATATGAGCAATAGTACTTTACCAAAGAAAAGAACATTCGACGGCTTCGCACAAAGCTCCTCGCGCAGAGACGACAAAGGTCCATTTGCATTTGACGACTACAGTCATGATGGGCCTGCATCAAAAGTTCTCAAGACATTCGACCATGACGAAGACAGTATGGGGACCAGCAGGGACGAGGAGAGAGCTGTGGCCAAACCCACCTTACGACTTGCATCTCTACCCCCTGGTACCTCGCCTGCCGTTATTAAAGCTCTACTTCCTGCAAGCTTGACGGTCGATGCTGTCAGAATCATACCACCTTCTGGGCCAACCTCATTTACGGAAAGAAAATCTATGTCGGCGATTGTAACATTGGCCAAAGACACACCTGCGAATGACATTGACACAACGGTCAACTCGCTACAAAACAAGTACTTGGGATTTGGATATTATTTGAATTTGCATCGGCATTTGTCATCAGCGGCAATTTCGAATTCTACACAGATTTCAAACATAGGGAGTGCGGCGGCCTTGCAACCTTTCGGCGCCAAACCAGTCAATCCACCAGCAGCTCGCGGAGGGTTTTCTGGGTCGTCTCATCGTGGGGGCTTTGCTCCCCCTACCTCTTATAACAACATACCTCAATTAAGCCGATCCACACTTTTTGTTCCAGTCCAGCCACCACAGGATATTAAAGAATTAAAACTCATTCACAAAACCATTGAATCGCTTCTCACTCATGGACCTGAGTTCGAAGCGCTCTTGATGTCACGCGCTTCTGTTCAGCGAGAAGAAAAATGGGCATGGTTATGGGACTCACGAAGCACAGGCGGTGTTTGGTATCGATGGCGATTATGGGAGGTGTTGACAGGTTCGCAATCCAAAAGAGGGCAAGGAAAATACCTTCCACTATTTGAAGGCTCTTCGGCATGGAAGCAACCCGATCAACCTTTGGCTTACGAATATACGACCCGTCTAGATGAATTTGTTTCCGATTCTGAGTACAACTCCTCCGATGAGGATGACTCTGGCGACGAAGGTGCTAGACGCCCCCCAATTGACCCTAACACACTAAATGAGGACGGAAAAGCATATCTGAATCCTCTTGAGAAGGCCAAACTCACACACCTTCTATCACGCTTACCTACTAGTACTGGTAAACTACGAAAAGGAGACGTAGCTCGAGTCACTGCATTTGCAATCTCACATGCAGGTCGAGGAGCAGATGAAGTCGTCTCGGCAATTGTATCTAATGTCGAAAAGCCCTTTGCTTACACATCCGCAAATCCAGATCGCAAAAAGGACAAGGAGAGAGATAATAGCGGTGATGAGAAAGACGATAATGCCGGGGAGGAAGACACCAGTTCTGCGTCGCTAATAGGGTTATACATTGTGTCTGATATTTTATCAAGTAGTTCTACGAGTGGTGTCCGACACGCATGGCGCTATCGACAACTATTCGAGCACGAAATGCGGAGGAAAAAGACGTTTGAGGGATTGGGGAGGATGGAGCGGAAAATGAAGTGGGGGAGATTAAGGGCCGAGAAGTGGAAGAGAAGTGTAGGAAATGTGTTGGGGTTATGGGAGGGTTGGTGTGTGTTCCCACAAGAAAGCCAAGACGAATTCGGTAAGGTGTTCAGGGAGCCTCCTTTATCAGCCGAGGAATTGAAAGAGCTAGAGGAAAAGGGTAAGGAGGAGAAAAACAAAGAGAAAAGTAAATGGAAAGCTGTGGAGGTGGCACCAAAGGAGAAAGTTAAAGAGGACGCTGATGAAGGTGATTTGGATGGTGAACCGATGGTAGAAGATGATGAGGATGTAGATGGTGTACCAATGGAAGAGGAAGATGTGGACGGTGAACCAATGGCAGATAGTGATGATGGTAGCGATCTGGATGGAGAACCTATGCAAGTACAAGAAGATGAAGGGGACACATATGAACCACCTCTTGCCGCGGAGATAGCACCAGACCCGGCAGTGAAGGCTGAAGAGTCTGCACCGCCGAGAAGGGCAAGACCGCGAGCAGTAGATATGTTTGCCGACTCGGATGATGAGGATTGAGTGGCAGAGGTCACGTTTAGATTCACCAGTGGTTGTGTTGATATGTAACGCACCCAGAAGCAATATTATATAAATACAAGATACCAAAGTTTCCATTCACTGTCTATCTTTCTCGTATTACTAAGCCCTGCTCACCTCTCTAATTTTCCTCGGAGAATTATATCTGACACTCTCCAAAGGACGTTTTTCGAATTACATTTCTCGTATTGCTAGCTTTTACGAGTTATCTTGTATTTCAAGCTTGGCGGAAGAAGAAGAAGACTAATGCACACAATTAAGCGAAAGTCGTTTATTTGAGTTTGAGATCTTACTTCTCGAAAAACAATTCAAATATGTAAGGTATCAGATAAAAGAGATTGAAGAATGACTTCGATCTCAATATGAACATAAATGTGAATAGTATGTCAATTAATTAAAAGCATGCTCCTAGCCAGTCTGATTTCCAAATTCCCATGCCATGCCATGCCATGCACCAATACCAATACCAATAACCCGTTAATCCTACCCAACCGTTGCAAAACTCATGTACAGCGAATGACCCTGTACTACTTTTATCTTGTTACAAAAATGAACCATGAACGAAGACAGTATTACCACTTTGGCCCCGCACTACTAGCTCTCCTCTCCCTCTTTCCATTGTGCCCGTCATTAGCTACACTTCCCCTTCGCCGTAACCCTCCCGCCTTTCTCCTCCTCACAATCTGATATCCTCTATCTAACTCTGTCTCCACAGCACATCTAACTTTAAGTGCTCCGACAGCTGGCCATACACTTTTCTCTCCCCTCAATGTCCAATAGTCTAGACTGTCCTGAGTAGGTGTCTCGAGAAGACGGATGAAATCGCCTACGGATAGAACTGGAACAAGTGTTACGGATGCGGCAGGTATATGTTCATCTACCAGAAACCTGCGGATAGAAAGAGGGAGAAGCTGCAAGGAATCGAGTTGTTGTAGTCGATGATGAATCTCCATGGTTATGAGCCGTAATAAGCCACCAGTTAAGGAGGTACGTCCGCCGCGAGTGTAGAGGCGAGAGGGGCCGTGCATGTCAGATTGTAGAAAGGGGACAAGATAGGGACGGGCCTGAGAGACGATGAAGTGGTTTACGTTGAAGAGCTCGGCGATGCGAGAGAGGGGTGAGTCGCGGTCAGTATATGAAGCGTGAGTCCAGGGGTGGAATGTAGCATCTGCAGCAGCGGACCAGGGAATTATGGTACCGGTCAGAGGATCTTTGCATTTTAGAGTTACAGAGGACCCATAAAGAGAGGGAGTTGACGCATTAGATGCTAGGGCTGCAGACCATATTAACTACTTAGGTTAGCAGTGAATTTGATTATGAGAATGAAGAGAGGTATACGTACAACATTGGGTGCTGTGAGATAGTTAAGTAGATTTGGTACTCCCCCCTTTCCACTCGTAGCCACCGTAATGTTCAAGACTCTCTTAGTCTTATTATATGCCTCTTCAAATGTCAAATCACCTACATTTGCTCGCACACATTCCTCTAGTACTTTCACGTCCAAAAAATACCCTTCCCTATAAAATCTTTTTACTCTCCTCGTCAATGTATCCCACCACCCACTCGTACCTTGGATTCCTCTTTCTTTCCCTGCAAAAGCTGATAGATCAATACTCTCCCCATTCAAAAATTTTGGCAGCTCATCTTCCGTGTGAATTCCCACCAATGCTGCGATGAGCGCTCCCGTTGCTGTACCCGTTACAATTCGGGGTAATAAACCCCTATTAAACAACGCTTTCACAACTCCCAAATGACATAGTCCAAATATTGCTCCCCCTTGTAATACCAATGTACTTCTTCCAAAAGCCTGCCGAGTGTCATGCAAAAGATCCAACTTCGCCTGACTGCTAAAGCCCATCACCGCCCCATTGTTGCCATCAGCGCCGGGTGTCGTAGGCAATTGAGTCACATCTGCTACCGCTTGCGCGACTTGTGTAATGTAATCTTCGATTAAGAGTTTCGTCCCTGCAAATGCGCGATTGAAGAGCCGAGGGGCTGATATATTCCCCAGATTCCGTACAAGACCAGATCTCAGCAGATTGACCAGTTGTAGAATATCTCCTTCTTCGCGGGCTACTATGATTGACTGTAATCGCTCGTGTATCAATCGATAATCGTAGTACTTAGATGTAGGATTCTGGCGCCTGATTGCAATCCTGTTAGCTACTGTTCACCGCATGTAAAGAGTGTTTTGGTGTGAACAGACCATAAATCATTTCCCAACAAAACATCTAATTGAAAGGCAGCTTCTTCCCATTCCTCATATGTATGAGCATCTTGCAGAAGATCTGACCAAAGTCGTACTGGTTTCTTTCGAGTCATCCATTGCATGAACCTCTATTTGTGCCATTATTAGTGTTGCTCGGTTTATAACAAGCTATCAATCTCCTTACTCTTTGCCAGAAGTACATAACCTCCAAGAGCATACTCCATATTCCCGATAGAATTCCAGCCATTTTGAGAGTAAGCAATGTCTCTCAGACCTGAACTACATGTTTGAATGTACGAGGTTGACGGTTTATTTATTTACAAAAGAAGGGTTCTAATAAGAATGAGGATTAGCATGTGATGATTTCCCCAGATTGTCAGGGATAAAGCTTTGGCCCATCTTCTTTGTGCAACATCACCATAATTACTATGTAGATATCAACAGCTTTCACATAAGGATAAAATTGTTCGTGTTAAATAAATCTTTCAGTCACAATGCTATTGCATGTCACATAGCCCTTGGTAATTCGAGAATCTTTTGAAATCATACACATGTTTTAGAATGCATGTATGCCAATGCCTCATCCGTGTGTAGTAAACGCTTAGTTAGCTATTGTACAATCTGTTAGAAAACGCCGGGTATGTTATGGAAAACACAGGAAATGCCTTTCGAAATGCCTGGTATATGAACGCAATATCTATGGCCACTATTAAACTCCTAAAGTTGAGCTCATTCGTCATCGTCATCTTCAATAATGTTACGCTTTCTCCTGTTTCCACCAGCTTCTGCATGTGGAGCTTGAACGACATCCTCATCATCCAGATCAGCTTCGGCATCTGCGTCAGCATCACTATCTTCCGCAGGTTTTGATGTCTTTTGTTTCTTGTGTCTAGGAGCTTGATCACTCTCATCAAGTATTTCTTCTTCCTCATCGTCATCTCCACCACCTTCCTCAAGTTCCTCATCGCTAGATGCCAAAAAGTCATCCTCTTTGTCATACTCATCTTCACGATTTCTACCACGAGGAAGGTCGTCGTCCGAATCATACTCTGGTCTACGACGAGGACGCTTAGCTCCAGCAGGTTTACGTGGTCCCCGACGTCCAGGGCGACCATCTAAATCATCGAGAGTAAGGCCTGCACCCACACCCACACGACGTCCAGTTGATTGACTGGCTCTATCAAGCTGAGCCTCACGGCGACGTTGAGCACGCATACGTTCCTTTTCTGCCATTTCTGCTCGCTTCTTTTGAAGTTCGGGATCTTCATTTTTGACGATCATATTTAGGCGTTTCTTTTCACCTCCTTCTAGGCCAGTAGCTGCAGTAAGATTCTTCTTCAACCTATTCAGAGCATCGTCTTCAATAGACTTATTGGGCCTGACTGTGTACTCGTTGGTCATGTGTCCTACGACAACAAGAATTTGAGATGTAACTGAAGGTGAAGCCATGTAACTATGTGAATCCAAGACTTCGTTGTATTTGCCATCCTTAGCAGGCGCAAGAGGTTTGCTCTGTAATTCATAATGCTGGTCGCCAATAGCTAGAGTGGTGCTTCCATCGCTCCATGTATATATGTTCGTATTACTTTCGAGTTTGCCAGAATCTGACTTGCGATAGCGGATCGTTGATTCGGCAACATTCCTGGCAGAGAAATTTGCGGATTGGGTAGAGGCATGGTGATCGGAGACGGGGATTTCAAAAGTCTCAGGATTATATTCTCGAGGCTCAATTCCAAAGAACTTTGGAATGCGAAATGTATGGAACTGTGAAATTATTAGCTATGTGCACAAAAGATGATTGGAAATGAGGCGCATTTACTTCTCCATCTGAAGGTCTCGGAACTGGATGTCTGAAGATATCAGCCTCGAGAATTCGCGCATTTCGAGTGTCTTCCGCCGGTAATTCTTCTTCGTCGTCCCTATCAGGTACTCTATCATCGCGCCCCTCATCGTCCCCCGAATCCAATTCTGCGTCACTCAACACCCGGGGTGGTGGTGCGGTCTCTGGCTCCTCATCAGGAACATCTCCAAATAGATCATCCTCCTCATCAACATCGGAGATATGGTTCATAACTTCATCTTCTGAGTTGGACGCCATTTCAAGTGGTGTGCGTATTTATGGTTGTAAAGTAAAAAATGGGCAAAGGGTAAATCGCGAAATTCCGTGGTATCGTACTTCGTAAACTTCGCGTAAAGCTAGATGCTAACGAGAGAAGCTTTGAAAGATATCGTTGAAAGCGATATATTGTGAGTAAAATCGAATCAATTCGAATCGACGTAAGAAGTCCCTGTAATTTGTACGTGCCCAATGAATCGTCTTCAATACAACACCTCTTTTAGCCGTGCTAGACAATCAATTGGTGAATGAAGACATACATACCAAACATCTGATACAAGTGGAGGATACAAAGCAGCAAGCAAAATAATGCAAGGGCAGCAAGAAGTGATACACCGCCTTCTTGGATTGTTAACCAATGATCAAGGAAGTTTTGGATAGAGTGGACGGAAGAACATTAAGGAAGAACCCGACGCTAATCTATTCAAGACTTCCTAAGCTTTTCTGTTTGTCTCCTATTCCTACTTGATATCAAATACAAACCACCATCTTTCAACTACCTCTCGACTCAACCACCTTTTGTTTTGAAAGTCGACTTTACTGAGTTATCTTGGTAATTTTTGAGATTTGATAAATTGTCTGACTTTGAAAGATTCAGCAATATGTCAAACTTGTTTTCAGGAATGTACGTGGTCGGATTTTCTTACTTGTCGTTTTGGTTGCCTTGTGATATTTGGAGCTCCTGTGGTGATACTTGATTATTTTACCACTTGGGTTCACTAGTGGTAAAATATGGGCGGGGGAAATGTTCGATTAATGGAGGGCATTTCATTTGGGGTGCAGTGATATGAGAAGTTGGCTCATTGTCACCGCCCCTAAAGCTTTATCTCTGCTCACACGACCTACCAGCAAGCAAGTTGCTTGAGTTATATTATCAAACGAGAAGCCTTAGGAGCAATCTATCTGTTAATCTTCTAAGGCTGGCCAAGGGGAAGCTTTCTATCAGCAAGGCGATCATATTTTCTTCCAAAAATGATCCCTATTATATGTGTTTATTTGACTGGAGGCATATCTGCTCTCCAGATTTGTCGTTGATGCACTGTGCCCTTCGTATTTGTTATTTTGCGTCTTCCTAAAACTTTCCACCCATTCTCGCCGTTCTCAAAGCTTGTGTAATATTCTACCTTTTGCTTTTAGCCAACTTGACGAAGAAGATTGCTAACAACATTGTGTTTGTAGAAGTGGCCGCTTTCGTGGCAGTGGTAAGAGTTCTGGCGCAAAGAGTCCGGGTGGACTTAACGGAGTTTCGCCAACCTCTCCTACAGGCAATTCCCCCGTCAATTCTTCGTCACCCGCCAACATGGCACCCCGCATCTCGCCACTCCCCAACTCGCCTTCGCTCTCACAAACCATGTCTATGGATGATCAGCAAGCCCCCCCTGCAGGCAATGATCCACTAGCCGCCTACAACCTTCCTCGCCCGAAGCCACTCTGGCTTAATAATGCTTATGCTAAGCACATTGTTAAGGGTAATTTTATGACATTGTCTGCTCGCCCAAAGACAGTTGAGCCTGGAGAGTGGATTGCCCATCAAGGTAAGACAATGAGGAGGAGCTAACAGTCATGTGCTAACAATCGTAGTGGTTGAACACTATCGTATCTTGTGGAACTTTGTTCGGGTAATTCATGAAAAAGAAGAAGATGGTAACACCATCTGTAATCCACAGACTTGCCCCCGCATGTCTGCTGGCGCGTAAGCCTGCACTTTCTAAGATCTGCCGATTTGATATCTGATAAATTCTACTAGAAACCACTCTTTCACATGGTTGAACTCACGTAGAGAGCCTGTCGAAGTACCGGCCCACGAGTACATCTCCCTCATGCAACGCTGGATCTCTGGAAAGATCGATAATACCGCTATTTTCCCCACTGATCCTGCTGGAATTTCATACTGTCACAACAGTGCCGGTCCTGAAATTGCTGGCTCAACTTATGCTTCTGGTGGAGTCAACACACCCGGCTCAAACACACCCATTCCCGCTGGCCCAACCACACTTACAACCTCTCTCTCTCAACTCGCTGGAGCTGGTGATTGGATCGGCAAGAGCAGTGGATTTCCACAAGAATTTGTTGATGTATGCCAAACCATCTTTAGACAAATGTTCCGAGTTTATGCTCATCTCTACTGGGGACACTTCATTGAGCCTTTCTACCATCTTAACCTCGACAAGCACATGAATAGTTGCTTTAGTCACTTTGTTTTGACAGCAACTGAGATTGACATGTTGAAGCCACATGAATTGGAGCCCATGCAACCATTGATTGACCTCTGGGCTGCCAATGGAACATTCCCACCTGAGTCTAAGGCTTACGCTTGTGCAAATCTTAAGGCTGGAGAGAGACTTCTTCAAGCTGCCGGTTAATAAGATCGGTGCAGGTCACTACAAGCATACAGGCGTTTAGGAAAGCGATTTGATAGAAGGGTTCATAATGTGCTTGACGATTGCATATGAAAGCTTCTTATTTTTGCGAGATATCTCAAAGATTGATGGCATGGTTCTGCGTGGTTATGTTTTGGGCTGGCGTTCCTGTTTTTTGAAGAGAATAGTGCCCAGGTTTTCAAACTTGATATTTCATATGTAAATGCACTCTAGCATTATGCAGAAAATGATAAATATTACTTAAAACTTCCGTGACCTTCTCCCCGCCCATTTTGATTATTATTACAAAACTTACCTATGTCGACAAATACTCTCCACGACGCTTCGCTTGCTTACATACAAAGTCAAAAATGAACAAACTACAGTAGAGATCCTGGGATCCCTCTAGCAGGACGATAAACAGGGACACCATAACTCCACTTTCTCGACATCATCCTAAAGTAGGTATTAAAATATAGGTGCTGTCATTATATAAAAATATTCGAGTAATATTTAGAGAACTTCCGTGGATTTGATTCAGTCATGTTGATATGGAAGAGTATGTTCTCATGAGCAAGCAAAATGATTGGTTCACTTGATGATGCGACAAAGAAGGGGCGGGCCGCCTATTATCCGGCTTCAGCGACGTAACCCAGCATCACAAAATAATAATAATGCGCCGACAGCAAATGCGGTAAATCATTGCAAAGCAAACAAACATCCCAATTTATTTTTAAATTCAGGAAAGATGTCTACATCTACTGGAACAGGTTGGGCACAGCTTCGCCAACAAGCCAGATCGCTGGAAACACAAGTAAATTATATATACCTCCCAATAGCTATCGCCCACGATACTAACGACCCGGGCAGACAGAAACACTATTCCATACCTACTCACAATTCTCAGCCGTTTCCAATATTCCGCCAAAACCTTCAGAAGATGAAAGATCCACTGAGATGAAGCTACAAGAAATTCTAGAAAAGGTGAATAGATCCTCACTGCAAGCTCAAGAACTCATTCTCACACTTACGTTTTAGAGAGAAAATCTGATATCGCAACTCTCCCGTCTCCTCGACAGCGACTCCTCCCTCACAGCCTCTGCAACCCGTCAAAATAATCTTACCCGTCATCGAGAAATCCTCCTCGATCACCGTCGTGAACTCTCGCGCATTCGTTCCTCCATTTCTGAAGCTCGTAACCGTGCAAACTTACTCTCAAACGTGCGATCCGATATCGACGCTTATCATAGCAATAATCCAGAAGCCGCAGAAGCGGATTATATGTTGGGAGAAAGAAGTCGTATTGAGAATAGTCATAACATGACGGACAGTGTGCTGAGCCAAGCTTATGCTGTTAATGAGAGTTTTGGGCTACAGAGAGAAACGCTGGCCAGTATCAATCGAAGGATCACTGGGGCTGCCAGTCAGGTACCGGGATTGAATAGTTTGATTGGGAGGATCAGCGCGAAGAAGAGGAGAGATGGAATTATCATGGGCAGCTTTATCGCATTTTGCTTCTTGATGTTTTTGTACTTTATGTGACGATAGGATAGCACGATGCATTTTATGGTAATGAGAACACAGGCAAGGCGTTTGGAGTGGAACGGTCTGGGATATGACCAAATTGCTGTACAGTATAAGAATGGTTTATGGGTATATTCAGGAATATCATGCTCGACGTCCATCTTTTGCTGCATCTTCTTTACTCCCCTTCCTTGCGGCAGCGTCCCCGGATTGCTGTGCACCATTTTCCAGTCTCTTTTGCGCGAGGGGTGCTTTAGCATCCTCCAAGAGTCGGGAAACACTCTTGACCAAGACATCCTTCTCGTATTCTTCAGCAGGACCACTTCCCGCCCACCTAATCTTACAGTCCCCATCTAGAATATATGTGTAGCCGACCTTACTATTTAATACACCTATAGCATCTTTCATCTCATCCGTAAGACCCTTCTGGACGACAAAATATCTCTTCCACATCCATTTTGGCAGCCTTTTCCTTAAACTCGACCGAAAGAACTTGATGAGCATAGCTTTCAGATAGTTCTCTTCAATGTTTATGTGTACCATTTGCGCCGATTCCTTGTTGTTTCTAACCACTTCATGTAAACCTGGGTTGCTCTTCTCAGATGCAAATGTAGCCGCCTGGTTCTCTGCCCATGCACCACTGAATACGGACACAACTGAGACCTTGCCCTCTAGTATGGGCGTTGTATTTTCGTATAGCGTAGAGTCTGGTTCTAAAGTTCGGCCGCTTAAATTAGGGAAATAGAGCGCGCGATCGGCTTTGAAGATTCGGGGAGGTGCCAGGAAGGATTTTCCCTTATGATATTTCATATTGCTCCATTCTCTGTAATATGGTTTGGCCATTGCCGCAGTCCTGAGTCCTTGATATTAGTGACCTGCACACATCATTCTATACAAGCGAAGCTCACAATTTCTTGCGCTTTTCAAGATGCTTGTCCCAATTGACGAAATCATCTCTTCTTTCTTTCATTGACCTATTGTCCACTCCACTATTCTGACCTGCTCTCGGTGGTTGCGGAAGTCCAATTGCGCGATCCAAAGGCTTGGGCGTAAAGTTTTCCACCCTCTTGCCCGAAGCTCTTGGAGCTTCATCTAGAACTGAAGGAGTTTCTGGCACCGGTGATGGCGTCGCTTTCTTTTCGTCCCATCGTCGATATGTAGTAGTAAATGAACGCCATTGGCATAGCATACAAGTTGAAGCATCTAATTGCTTCCTTGCGGATCGTATCGGCAATCGTGTAAGGATCATATTCGTTATGATAAGGGGAGTCGTGCGGGAAATCTAGAAGCCCCGCTAGCAATTCAGTATGCGCGCCTGAAAGATTCTCTTTACCCCAGAATTAATTTTTTCCCCAGAGTTTCCCGAGCGTTGATAAGCCGCCGATAACCGAAACCCCCAGATTGTTACATCCGCAAAGATCATGAATGTAACTTTCTATTCCAAAGAATATGTAAACATTACAACCTTTTTCTTCCCATCCCTATCGAAAATTGTATGAGCTCCTGAATTCAGACTGTACAAGATGCGTTATAACTTCTATTCCAGAGTGTTGAGTAGGCAATGGAACGTCTATCAAGGTCTCAGTCTCCCCAAACGATGTCCAACCACATACAAATACTTCCATGCATCTGCGAAGCGATCAGCCATAAAACCATTCATGTTGGCAGATATTGGAGAAGGTTAGAAGATCAGAATATCCAGATGAAGAATTCATACTAATAGCTGTTTCAGGAATCAAAGAATGCGAAATCATACAATGGTTCGTGGAACCAGAAGCTCGGGTGGAGGAATGGGACAAATTATGTGAAGTACAAAGTGACAAAGCATCGGTCGAGATTACCAGTCGATTTTCGGGTGTCATAAAGAAACTCCATTATGAAGCTGGGGATATGGCACAAGTGGGGAAAGCTCTCCTGGATATTGATATACAAGGGGAGATCGAACAAGAGAGTGCGGATGCCGTTCAAGGGTCAAGTTCTGGGAATGAATCTAAAGCCCAATCCGTGGACAGGTCACCAACAGAATATAAAGTAGATGTTCCAGGTGCCTCTCAGCCAGCTGCGGAGACTCGATCCTCTTCATCAACTCCAAAAGGAAAGCATGCGGCGTTGGCAACACCAGCAGTAAGGCATCTTACAAAAGAGTTAGATGTCAATATACTAGATGTGACAGGTACGGGGAGAGATGGCCGCGTACTCAAGGAAGACGTACATCAGTTTGCAAAACAGAGAGATGGGGCTTCGTCAACAACCCAGGAACCCTCCGCAGAGGCAAACGGGGGTCCTCAAAAAGAGTATACCACTTCATTAACGCCTGTTCAACAGCAAATGTTCAAGGTCATGACGAAATCTTTGGCCATACCTCAGTTCCTCTATACCGATGAGATTGACTTTACAAAACTGTCCCAAGTACGAGGTCGTATTAACAAACAGCTGGCAAGCTCTCCCGTCAACGGGGTTGCCAAGCTATCCTACCTCCCCTTCATCATCAAAGCTGTCTCTCTAACTCTCAATCATTACCCCATTCTGAATGCTCGGCTCGAGATTGATCCTACTTCGCAGAAGCCCATCTTAACAATGCGTCCTCAACACGATATAGGTATCGCAATGGACACTCCCACAGGTCTCCTCGTTCCTGTCCTGAAACACGCCCAATCCACATCTACTCTCCTCACCATAACCCAATCACTCACCAATCTTCAATCCCTTGCCTCAAGCTCCACCCTTACCTCCTCTCACCTCTCCGGTGGTACTATAACCATCTCCAATATCGGCAACATCGGTGGTACCTACCTTTCTCCTATCATCGTCGATTCCCAGCTCGCCATCCTCGGCATTGGCAAACTACGCACTATCCCCGCGTTCGATGCTCACGGAAACGTTGTCCCAAAACAAGTCGTCAACTTCAGTTGGAGCGCCGACCACCGTGTAATAGACGGTGCAACCATGGCCCGCGCAGCCGAAATGGTCAGAGGATATATCGAAGATCCAGAAACCATGCTTCTACATATGAAATGATGCATTATTGTGCATCCAAAATACATGACATCATCTCATCGTTCACGTCTTACATATATGTAGGCGGAGTACAAGTGGCTGAGGAAATCAAGACCACGAGATCGTTCTTCGCTTCAGCTCACAATATCTCCTTCTACACTGCATTCTGCATCACCTTATGACAGTTGACAGAAACACAACATACGCAAAGACCGTGATACCGTACCCCACGGACATAAGAATATATTTTTGTCCCCTGCTTCCAATTGGGTAAACAGAGTCACGAAGTATGCTTTCACGTTGATGAATTAGGCAACCGCCTCGAAAAAAAGTAACTAACTTGTTACAAATGACTGCGTTGCATTCGGTCTTTGAAGAGAGGCTTCGGGCTTAGCTTTCGGTTTTCTTTGGAATGGATGATAATTTTTGCACTTGCGAAGCTTGCGAAGATGGCGAAGCATTAGCGTAGCATACAGAAACAATACAAGCCAACATGCCTGCATACATACATACATACATAAAGTGAGAGACTGTCATTCATTGGCAGATACCCAACAAGTAATATCATGTATCTCTTAAAACCCCTTACAATACCATCATGCATGCACGATTCATTCAGCCTTGTCGTGCGACACAATGCGTTGTCCGACTGGGGTGCATGAAAACTGATTTTCCGGGGTTGGTCGCTACCCCGCATTCGCATGAGGATAATTGGCAGATCAGGGGGGTGGTGTGGGAAGATTCTCCCGACGGTGTGCATCCACAGAAAAACGAGGAATGAACTCAACCATTTATAGATGGCTGCATGAGGAATTTTGATGCGTGATACTCTTAATTAATCTAATTGCGTACTTGTCCAACCGTCTAGTTCCTTCACCTCCTTCCATTTTCGCTTCGTTTGTTTACGGACTGTTCTCTCTCGTCCTCTCATCTTGCGACTGGTCATAACACGAAACCCACCCATTAAAGAAACTCATGCGTTTGAACATAATAGAACCCAAATCTAGCTACAGCTAGAAGAAAATACGCCAAATCCTTTTTTGCTAACCCACCGAGATCCGTATGCGAAATGTAAATGTAGACACATGAAATAAGAAACAAATACCCTTAGCAACTCCGAATCGTGTAGCCGAGAAAATATCCGTGATTGCTTAAACCGTAGATGAATGATGAAGGATATCTAGTCCGCCAATTGGTCACCGAGCGCCGTATTGTAATTTGAAAAGAAAATGAGCTCTCTATCTCTCCACTGCGAGCGAGTATCTTCTACATTGCAATGGTGTAGATGTATGAAGATCATGAGTCTCTAGCCAATTCATTCTTTATCGCCGTGTTTATCTTCGCCAAAGCATCTCGCTCGACTTCTTCTAATGATCCACTAACATCTACCTGGATCACATCTGTCTCATCTTTTGTAGGTGGTTCGAGAATGCCAAATTGACTATGAACCATATTCGCGCCCATGAAATGACCCTTTCGAGCACCGACTCTCGCGAGTAATGTTTCCTCACTGGCATGCAGGTATACGAAGTGAACGAGGACATTGTGATCGTAGTAGGAAGCCACACGGATGACGTCGCGATATTTGCGCTTTAGGGCAGAGCAGGTGAGGACAACACCTTGGGAGCCGGAGTTGAGACTTTTAACAGATTCGTCGCGGAGTTTGGTGAGCCAGTCCCAACGGTCGGCATCGTTGAGGGGTATGCCTTGGGCCATTTTATCAATATTTGATTGCGGGTGGTACTGTATTTATTTTCGTTAGAATGGCGTTCTTAACTTGGTAAATAATGGAATTGATGTATATACCTCATCTCCTTCAATATATGGCAAGTTCATAGCTTTGGCAACATATTGAGCCACTGTGCTTTTTCCACATCCAGCAGGACCGGTAATCAACCAGATGTGAGAATGGCCTGTCTTAGGCTGTCTTGATGAGCCATTTGTCAATGAATTTGAAGACGACGAAGTTGAGATAGGCAAATGATCTGGCATGGCTGGCGTTGGTTGAGCCATATTTGAGGAACGATTCTCATAAGACAACATGATGAATGGAGGTTCTTTGTTGAAGCGTGGCGGGGTATTCTCTGTAGATGATATAAGAAAGGCCGGTAACGTTAAAGTCAATTTAATTGCCGAATGAAATGGGAGGAAGTCAATGTCAATGTGAAGAGTGATGTCATGTATTGATAGAAGTATAGCAACAATAAAAAGAAGTTCACTGAGAGTAAATATACTTTTTTTTTTCCCTCTCTCGAAAGGTTTGTTTATTGGTGAGCTCTTGAAGATATTTTGACTTGAGTGAGGAAAGATTATATTATATGACGAATAATGAAGTAAAGGTAGTTAATTTCAAACAAACAATCAATCGATCAAAAGACTCACGATGTGGGAAGGAACTGAGGTATATAGCAAACGGGTAGGGTCCCGGAGTAAGAAGGACCTAGGTAGGCAAATGACGGCAAGTGGCGGTGGTGGGTCGTGTGCCATGTCGACCTAGTAAGGAGAGGAAAATTGAAATAAAGACGGATATGTACTCTATACAGAATATGGAGTACGAGGTCAACTGGAAAGGTAATAATTGATTGTATGGGTGACGGCAGAAAAATGCACATCTTACCAAGGGAGTTTGACCTTGGCACGGTGATGCGACCCACAGAAAGGAAGTTTGGAAGGTTTACGGAAAGAGAACGATTCAAGCCTCGAGAGATCCTGGTGGTGGTGGCCCAGTTAAAGATCTAGTCGAGTCTCTTTTTCATCACCGCTTCCCCCCCTCCGCTGTGAGAGTCAGAAGAAGAGGAAGAGGAAGAGGAAGAGGAAGGGGAAAATGATTTTGCACCATCCCTGTTGATCAAGATCTCCTTGCAAGCAGGGTTATGGTACCTGGAATTCTAGAAGCAGAAACAGAAGCAGAGGAAGAAGAAGAAGAAACAGAAAAAGAAAAGGAAAAACCAGCCACTCTTGTTGTGATTACGGAGTAGACGTTTGAATGTTGACCTGTCGGCTGTACGTAGGTAGTTGCGGTACCCCCCTCCTCCTTGCTCTACATACCACATACCACATACCACATACTACAACTACATACTACATACACACATGCAAAGCTCTCTGAAAAGGTATCTGACAAACGAAAAGAGTTTTACAAAGTAAGAATCCCGATCCAAGTTCATGGATTCGATTGAACTGACTGTGATTAGTTGACAATTTCTCCTTAAACACGGAAAAATAAGGGAAAAGCGGAGAATGTGTCCATCTCAATTCTGGGAGAAAAACGTGGAACCCATTAGGACCGATGTTCCAAGTAGTAGGCCCTGTGACGAAAATGGAAGTTCTGCACCGGTACGTACCTACGACCTAGGTCCTGGCTGTACAGTCAAATCAGTCAAATTGGGTTGTTTCAGTTCCGATGCTCGATTAGGTGTAAGAGTGATACTGCAGCTGACGATGCGAGACGATAGTCATAGCGATATATACGAAGTATAAGTTGTGACTTGTAAATCTAATACGTAGCACAGCGAGGCAACACGTAGCTCGACAAGTCTAGGGGAAGGGAAAAGATTCACGCGAGCCGTCTAGACTCTAGACGTCGCAGATACTACCTACCTACCTAGTACATAGTGTGAAAGAGGGAACGCAACTTTTGTTTGACGTCTCTTGGATTGGTGGTGGGAACGGATAAATTATCATGTAGGGGTGTGATGTTAGGTATCCATTGATTTCCTTCATTGCCATCCAATTTCGGACATTTAATATAATACACAAGGATTTCATCATTTCTGTGGTGGAATTGGAAAAGTCCCAACTCCTGGAGCTTGTTGTAGAATCAGGTTGGCGAGAAGGGTGAGAGCAAGGTTGGTACGAATGTTTGAATTTTCTTCTTTTTCCTGCCATTTCATTCGTCTGTCTTGCTTGCAAGGTTCATTTGGCCTTGCCCAACGTCAACATCATTTCTTCTGACTGCATACAATCTGCACCATCGTCTGTCTCACTATTACACAATAAACTTTTCAAGCTATGAATAGATGATTGCCCAACTTCGTGCCCACGACCCATTCATGTCTCGACATGGATAAATAATGGCTCATATATCTTATATCTTATTACAGGAAGATGGTGGAGAAGGAGCATTGTACTCTGTCTCTCTGTGCACACTGCATTCCTTTCTCCTTTTCACCCAACTCCATAATTCATTCTCCCTCTTCCCAAAACTGTGGTTGAGAAGTCACGCTGATGATCCCTAGTCCTTGTAGCGGGTCTTCGATCGGGACTCTCGCATCATGTATTGAATCCCATGCTGTGGCGTACATTAGTGTTTCATGGGGGTCCACTTCAAAGCCCGTGGGGGTCACAATGCAGCATCGCTATGGAAATGCGGCATCTGAGCATTTACGAGCGGCTCATCATGGTGGTGGGTGGGAACGAGCGTGGAGCCCCAATTGATCAAGACCTTGAAGCAATACCGGTAAGCTCGTTGTACCTCGATTCGCTGCGTCCGAGTCGAGAATTCTCAAAGAGTTAAATCTCGCAAGGTCACACCGCTGCTTATATGCATTTTTTGATCACAACAGCTGACCCTCTCTGAAATCCAAGCAATTATGTTGTAACTGGGAAACCGGAAGATGCAATCGGCTATCCGGTCGAAGCCGTGTTCCTACCGGGCGCAAGGATGGAATTCCTTTGGACGTTCCACTCGAAGCCTTTTGATGATTCTATGACAAACGCTCAAGGCAATCATCATGCATGTTTCAAGTATGGGGGAACCCATATTACAAAGTATATAATGAGGGGTAAAGGCAGCAGGCTTCATCAACAAGTACGGAGTAGATGTCAACACGTCTGCAACATTTAAACTTGGCCGAGTTCTACAATCTGTGCTTGCGTTCTAATAATATTCTAGTGTCTATACGGCCAAGATCAACATTGAGCTAGTATGCAAGGGTGCCAACGACCATGAGAATACCTTCATTTTTCATGTTTTGGGACATATCTCGGCTCAAGGGACGGCAAACAAGGAATAAAGCTCATGGGGGGTTAATCTCACATGATTTACGTTAAATCACAACCCCCCACCTTCCTTCTGAGGTACTTGTTTCTCCACGAGCTTCTATTTGGGTAATTTCTTAGCTCTCTCGAGATGGGATATCAAATTCCCATTTTTGGGAAAACCAATGTTTTACCGCATTTGGCAATGTAGACAAATTACATAAGTTTGTTTGATCTTCATGTTGGCTCAATGTTCGAGACGAATCTAGGTAATCTTTGCAATTGGGAGTCGTCTCCTCGATATGCAACAGCCAGCAAAGCCCCAATTAATCATCTCTCAATCTCTGCTCTAAAACTCATAGAAAGCTCTAGTAGTAACTTCTGGACAGGAGACAATGAGTGCCCAATCAATTATAACATAATCAACCCCTCCTTCCCATATCCTTCAAGCAGGAACGATCATTATGCAGGACAGCAAAATGTGGGGTAGAAAATAGTCATATCCCGTCAGTATGTCCGATAACGCAAGCCTATATCAGTGACATACACAAAGATAAAGTTGCTTCCCAGTTCTTGATACCTCATGCTTTCTCGTTGCAACCTTATTTGGAGATCTAATTCGTCCTTTCTCTCTTCTTCAAAGTTCTTAACGAAGAACCTTCTAGTCAAAAACGGACACCATTACCATAAAATGGCGACAATCATGCAAGAAGCAAACCGTTTGAGGAGGGTGATGGAGGAAGGCAAGGGACCGGCGACGGGCTGTTGGCAGATGATCCCAGGAGCCAACGTTTCGAGGACTTTGGCGAGGACAGGTGTTGATTGGGTCTTGGTAGATTGTGAGCATGGGAATATAGACGGTGAGTCACTTCATTTTGGTGTCATGCTAAGCCACTTGTTCGTGTTCTATACATTCATGAGCTCCTGGACAAACGTGTTTGCTGAGCTTAAATGACTCTGCTATACCGAGTGGTATCAATCACTGCCACGGCAAGTCGCTGGTGGTCTGGCATGTACCCAGGCAATGAAGGGTTTCTGGTTCTTAGACTCATTCTAGGCACTGGAATTCTATGGAGCAGTAGCTACATCTGGGAAACTAATCTACATTCCGGCATTCAAACAATCTCGAGCATTCGAAATGCCAGGATTTGAACTACAGTCTGGACTGTTAAGATGTCCATTGTGCATTATTCAATGCCTATTCTTTTTTTTTGAGGCCCTTTCATCTTCTCCTGCGACCTTTTGAAATCAGAGATTAGTCAATAGAGGACGTCAAATTCTATTCTTGAAAATTTACCGCCACTTATCTAACGCCCCAACAGATGCCGCAATGCATGATGCAGTTCCAGCAATTGCTGCGTGCGGAGTGAGTCCGATAGTTAGAATTCCAGATAATCAAGGATGGATGGTTAAGCGTAAGTCACCCAGATGTATTACAATATGTTTGTAGATATTAATGGCTCAAAAGGGGCTTTGGACTGTGGTGCGCATGGCGTACTTGTACCTCTCCTGTACACAGCCGAGGGAGCTGAACAGCTCGTGAAAAGTGCTAAGTTTCCGCCTCAAGGTCAAAGAGGCTTTGGATCACCCTTTCCTCATGAGCGCTTCAACCCCGAATTGAACTCTGATGCATATTTAAAGCAAGCCAATGAGAGTATTCTGACCATGGTACAAATTGAAACCAAGGAAGCGTTGGAGAATGTCGACGCCATTGCTGCTGTTCCTGGTATTGATGTTCTTTTCATTGGTCCTTTCGATCTTGGCAACAACATTGGTCATCCCATCGTAGCAGGACAAATGCACGAGAATCTTCATGCTGCAATTGCAAAGATCTTGAAGGCGGCAAATACAGCTGGAAAAAAGGCCGGCATCTTTTGTACGAGTGGAGAACAAGCGAAAGGGTACGCAGATCAGGGGTTCCATATGATGAGTGTTGCAACAGATATGCATATTTTACCACAGGGTGTGATCGCTGCCGTGAACAAGGCAAAGGGCCAAGAAGATGGCCCCAAATTGACTGGTCCTTACGGTAGATAGACCAATGATTGGTGTACATATACTTATTCGGAACCATACGAAAAGGCCTTCGAATATTAGAATAGATTGTAGAGGTACAGTTTGGGCATAAATTAGACAGAGTTTTCCCCTTCCACTACATCCATCTTTGCTTTGACTTCCTCCTCGGTAAATCTATGCATCAGCTTTCTTGCTTTGGATGCCAATTCAGACTGTTCCTCCCCAGCATCCTCCCTGCTAACGTGAATCTAACAAAGAATATTAGCAAGCTTTGGTTTAATTTGGGTCGAGGTAAACCAACCACAGGTGTATCAAATTCGTATAAATCCTTCCAATGCTTTTGTCCGTCTTCCATAACAGCAATCTCTCTATATACAAATGGTCTTGTATCTCGAACTTTAAATAATGTATCTTTGGCGTTGGTACAGAGTGAACAATTAGCTCTTGTGAAAAGCGTGATTCGACATGCTTGGAGTAATCGTGTTGTTGGAAACATATTGATCTAGGATGCCAATTTTTTTATATTTCAAAGATCTGTTTGATACGAGCCTCAAAATCGGGTTGATAATAGCTCAAGCAGGATGATTCGCTCCGGGGCAAGGGTTGATTTGCTCTCCCCCCGTTCAGATTAACTTCCAACAGACCGGGGGTGAAAAGGCGGTGAGAGTCACTTTACGGCAGAATACTTTAGAGCATTCTAGAAGTTGGGGAGGAAGATCTGATGTCGACTTTTCAATTTACACGATACGCAAAGTTTTATATTCGAACCAGCAGTCTTTTCTCAAGGTTTCTTCATTATCTCCAAATTTCTATTCAAGAGAAAGTTAGACAATATGGCGCAAAAATGTGTACATCAATCTTGTACAAAGGTTTATACTGATCCTGAGGAGGATTGTCTGTACCATCCTGGACCACCGGTTTTCCATGAGGGTCAAAAAGGTATGCTGATTCATGCCACTCACTTTTTGTAGCTCTATATTTCTGTGTATGAAACTAAAATGTGCCCAAAAAACAGGTTGGAAATGCTGCAAACCCCGCGTCCTAACTTTCGACGAATTCCTCGCCATTCCACCCTGCACAACCGGCAAACACAGCACCACAGATCATCCACCTCAGGTAGAGAAGAAACCAGCTCCAGATGCATCTGAACAAGCTTCTTCAGTGCCCTCTACTCCTTCTGAACCTGCTAGAGCTCCAATTGCTCCGGCTCCTCAAGCTACAGCTACCCCTCCTCCCCCAGCACCAGAATCTGAGGATGATGATGCGTCGCTAGAAATTCCAGTGGGTAAAACTTGCAGGAGGAAAGCTTGTGGTCAGCAATATGAGGGAAAGAGTAGAGAGGGAGAGAAATGTGTGTTCCACCCCGGTGTGCCTATTTTCCATGAGGGTAGCAAGGGCTATACTTGCTGTAAGAGGAGGGTTTTGGAGTTTGATGAGTTTATGAAAATCGAGGGATGTAAGACCAAGGGTTCACATTTGTTCATTGGCAGTGGAGGGAAGGGGAAAGCGAAGGAGGGGGGTGAGGAGATTTTGGACACGGTTAGGTGAGTTCACTTTGTTTGTCATGAGACGGCGTTTTCGAAGAAGTTGTTAGTGCAATACTAATGATGATAAAATACAGACACGATTTCTACCAAACAGCAACCTCAGTCATCGCCTCATTTTTCCTCAAAAAGATTAAGAAGGAGGATGCAATCGTATCCTTCTCCGCCCCTCAAGAACTTACTCTTGATCTTCCTACCACAGACGCAGTTCCCAAACGCTATAAAACTGTGGTTCCACTCTTTGGCGCAATTGACACAGAAGCATCGTCATTCAAAATCATGGGCACCAAGCTGGAAGTTACATTGGTGAAGGCTGATGGTGCTAGTTGGCCAGTGTTGAGAAGCGATGAGCAGAGGACAGGCGAAATTATACAGGTTGGGAAGGCGGGGAGAGCGGTTTAGTATGGGAGCTACGGGGGTGTGATGAAATGAGATGAGGGTGCGAAAGCGTTGAGCATATCCTTATCAGTTAGATGGCCCTATTATGCATAGCGCAAGATTTTATAAGAGCAAAAGCTTAAATATCTCTCAGAATTTGCGATGCTTTGTACTTGTGCTATGAGGCTTGTGGTCGTCGGAGGCTTGGTTCTAACTTATTCGCTTAATGTGTGAAATACTACTCTAGGATTCAAAGAAATGAGCAAGCATAGATAGGGGGAATAGAGGGTTTGCCGAAGACAAGGGTGAATGATGAGAGTGAATGATGAATACGGGCAATAATTTGTACATCGGATATGGGGTCAAAGAGGTGTCATCTAATGCCACGAAAAATGTAACAGAGACAGAGTAATACCAATGTATTCATTGTCTTGTTGGTTTCATCACTGAAGAACTATACTAGTATCCGAATATCCTAAAGGACAGCAACCGCTTTTGGTTATCATTTTGAGCACCTCAAAAACGACCGTGGTATAAGCAAAAGTCTCTCCCCCCTTTTCATGCTCAAACGAAGTGATATATCACTGTGTGCAGATAGCATTCTCAGGCTCTTAGACCCTCCACTATCCATCCATCTTTTCTAATAATTTATTAGCATGGTAAACTGAATATGGCGGGATTCAACTTCGTAAGTATCGAATTTTTGGCTGGCGTCGAAAGAAATTATCAACCCTTTCCTATCACATTGCAATCGCGACCATCGAGAGCCAGCCCTGCTCCCATCTTATTCTTCCTGCACATCGTCTCCAAACGCGTTCGTCGGGCCCCGATCTACTTCCAGCAACGCTGGTGGGGCTTCTCGACGTGGACCTTTCCCCACGTAGCGAACCAAGTAAACTTGTTCGAGAGGTCGTCGACGAAATAGGTGCAGACGACGCTTCGGGTTGGCGGTCAAAAGTTACAGTGCGAGTTGTTCTGCCTGTTTGTTCCATCTTCATAGTAGCCATAGATATACTGCGTCTCACAGATTTGCTATTGATATTGGCATCGATGGGATCAGTCGGTATGGCCCCGTATATATATATCGAACGACCGTCATCAGTAGTACCTAAATGACGAGCTATGGGACGAGGCGCGCTAGAAAATCTGTTGAGCGCAATGATGGGACGACTATCGAGTGGAAACCCCAAGAGTTCGGCAGTTTGGACGGAGAGCGTGCTAGCGTGGTTCTCGGCTTCAGCATTGGGTTCACTTTGGCTGGTGAGTATGAGCTTGTGGTTTGTAAATACCTAGGTGTTCTGAAATCGGATATGATAATCTTGATATACAGCTTTTCAAACCATTTAAATCTTTCAAACTTATTGAAAATTTAACGTCCCTGATTGTCGGGCTACAGTGCAAATTGTTGGGTACCTTGAAAGTTTGATAGATTAGAAAGAACCCACCGAGGCGAATCCATTAAACCATCGACAAAAGTTTCAAAGCTTCTCAACGCCTCCTCGCTCAACCATCTCTTACATATGTATTCAAGTGCCACGTCTAACCAGGCTATGATCAAAACCGGTATTCCGATTGCCACATTGTTCCGTAGATACCAGTCAGTCAGAATTCGAGCTAGCTTGGTTCTCCAAATAGGATGAGACACTTGACCTAGACGAGCTATTGAAAGTGGTCGACGGGCAGCTTATAGTACATACTTGACTGGATGTGACTCCCTTTCCATATACGACCACAATTGAGCCAATCCGATACCGAAAATGGTAATAGTTGCCACTGTGAAGCAAGGTCCAGATTGACCAATATAGAAAGACCATATCTAATTGATGGCAGAAAATAGAGTGGATGCAGCGAAAGCTTCGACGACTGTGCAGGTGCTTGTGACAACGAGACAGAGGGAAGAGACACAGATGCATCGAATTTGAGTGCGACGATGTTTCTCTTTACTGATGGAGACCGGTCTTGTGCAGGGACCTCTAGAAATTGTCGGATGCAAGTCTGCGTTTTTGATGTGTCTGGGAACCCGTGTTAATTGTCCGGCAGGGAGGACTTATAGCAGATGAATAGGGTGACAAGGCGACAAACATACGTGGCTTTATGGGCACTTTTAGTAAAGGCACTCGTTGCAATGGTTAACATGATGAGAACAATGAAGAAGAGAACCCAGAGGATGCTCTTTACTGCGCTCATATTTAGGATGTGCATAAAATGGCCATGCTTAAGACATTTCTCTAATCACATTGGATTCGTCATGTCAGTTGGCATGTTGATTGCTGAGAATAAGTCTGGTAATGAAGAAATTAAATTTGATGTGCCGCTCGTAGTAAAAGTGATTTTTTTCAAACTACCTTCGAAAAGACACGGATTGAACAATTTAATATCTCATTCAGTAAACAGCATATTTTATAGTGGAAGAACTTCGGAGCTTTTAGACTACCCCGGATACACTATCAATGAAGCCGTCTCTGCGCTTGTGAAACTAGTGAGACTAGTTGAAATAATTTATACCTTTTTGCTCGAGAACAAGTAGCGAGTGAGGGATCTAATTGGGTACATCTTGGGTTTATCGTACTCATGTACCGCTTTGGCTTGAGTTATGCGCTCGCAAAATCATTTGAATCGAAGTGAGGATTCCGAAAAAAATAACGCGTATGAAACCTTTACCGAGTGGAAGCGATAAAGTTTGATAATTTCCAGAATCATGATCATAAGCGATATCCGCGCTAGCGGAATCAAAGCAACAGACTTCAAGCTAAATGGCTAGTGATTCATACCTCCCTAAAGCTTAACTACTCCATACCTTCCATAAGTTCTACTGCATCTAGCAGCATTCCCTTATTGCCGATCCACAATCTCAATCGATCCCAATCTTTGCCCTCTTCTTCGCCACGCCGCCATTCTTCATGAAACCCCCATGATCCCGCAACTTTATCTATCGCTGCCCGTTCTTCTTCACGGATCCAGCGCTCTCTCAGTGGCATACCTGGGGCCCAAGTCACGCGGTCCATTTGATCATTGGCTGTTGTCACAGCTACAATACCGATAGTGGTGGTAAAACCCATATATGCTAATATTCCAGCAAATGCGATGTTTGTGGCCATACCGGGTTCCATGGAGTCCTGAAACATAGCAAGTTGTGATGCAACAATATACGCTCCAAAAGGTGCCACAGCAAGCCCGGTGGTGGGTAACAATCCTTTCCGGATAAATTTAGCACGGCGAAATGATTTTTGCGCATATGCTGTATCAACGATATCCATAGCTACATCTAATTCCCTAGCATCTATTGCAGTTTGTAAAGCTTGATCTGCCACGGCAACTGGTATGGCATTGTTGACCTTATTTGGATTCTGTTTTTTGAACTGTTTTCCTTTAGAGCCCTCAATTGGTATCGGCTTGTTCGCATACATGTAAAATACTTCTGGAAAAGTCTCGGGTTTTCCTAGACATGACTGTGCGCTGATATATACTTCTAAGACTTCTGGTGATATGAAGACGGACTCATGGGAAACAATCGAAAATAGGGCTCGCGAGAGCTCATCCACTAAAAGCTGATTCTCGCGGGATAGCTTTTGGACTCGCAGCTTCTTCGGTCCTCGATCAGCCAAGGAAAGTAAAGACGCGGCAGCAGTCACATCCTTCTTTGCGTCTGATGATTTAGAAGGCTCTCCAGCAACGTCCGCGGCGATCAATCGGCATGTATGTAAAACGTCCAGAATGGCCTTTTCCGAAGCTACAGTTTCCGAAAACAATCTATTACAGGCATCGATTCCACGCCTTAATCCTTGCTCGAGTTCTGCTTCCGTGATATGCCGGGATGGTCGTACATGAGTTGGACTTGAATATTGGCGCAAAGAATTGAAAGGGTTAGACTTTGGAGGCTTGCTTGATCGCTTCCTGGTAGTGGTGGTAAATGTGCGAGGAGTAGTGTTTATTGCTTGCGAAAATTGACGCTGTGGTCTTTTAGATGACTGCTGAGAAGTGATGAAGTCGCATATACGACATACGTCCGAACGAGGCTTGAGAAGGCGTTTTGACATTGTGTAGGGTGATATCAAGTTTCCGGTATCTTTGATTTGAGGTTTTTCGACAAGCTGTAGTCAAGACCACTGAGCCCGCATCCTATCAAAATGTCACATCCCTGCTCGGCACCCCTGTGCGTGACATGGCTGACTAATAAAGAGGGCTGAACTTGATGCATGAGCCACAATCGTGACGACGAACACAATGTATGAATCCGATACCTATAACTTTCCTAGTTTCTATTAGGCATCCTCTTTGAAGCATTGAAACATACAATTATTTCATTACATTTGAACACATTTTCTTGAAATTCAAGCTTGAATGAAACACAACACCAAGTCTTTCGATCAAAGGACCCCTTTGAGACTGTATTAAACGTTGTTCAATCTCAACCTTGGAAGATTAAACAACTGTTATTCACGAAATCATGCCTCCTCCACCACCACCTCCTCCTCCTCCTCCTCCTCCTCCTGGAGGATTCGGGGGTCCACCTCCACCGCCGCCGCCGGGAGGAGCTCCAGGATCTATGCCATCCAGACCACCTGCGAAAGTTGCTGCCAATAGAGTAAAAATTCCCAGCTGTACATTTACTTTGAGCTTGTCAAGTTGGTGTTGCTAATCAGACCACAGGGCGCACTCTTATCGGATATCACGAAAGGAAGAGCACTCAAGAAAGCTGTAACTAATGATCGATCGGCACCGATAGTAGGCAAAGTATCCAATGGTTCTGGACCGGCGCCAATAGGAGGTGCTCCACCAGTACCGGGAATGGCAAAACCTCCCAGTGGGTTTGGCGCACCGCCAGTACCAGGAGGAAATAGAGCTCGAAGTGATAGTAATCAAGGGAGCAATAATGCGGTCTCGGGAATGGAACAAGCTCCGCAGCTAGGAGGAATATTCGCAGGTGGCATGCCCAAGTTGAAGAAACGAGGTGGAGGAGTGGATACTGGCGGTAAGTTTTCACGTTCTATATAATTGAGATATATCTAATTCATTTACAGCAAACCGCGACTCATCGGCTACATCAGAACCAGAATTCTCTGCTCCCAGACCGCCAGGTATGGCTGCTCCCAGACCTCCAACAAACGCAGCTCCACCTCTGCCATCAATCAGGCCTCCTCCTCCTCAGCCCAGCTCTAGTACTCCCGCATTTGCGCCCTCAGTTGCGAATCTGAGAAAGACCGGCGGGCCATCTATTTCTCGTCCTGCATCCTCAGCTTCTCTCAAAGGGCCACCACCCCCTATTGGAAAAAAACCACCTCCACCCCCTGGAACTCGGAAGCCATCATCAGCGCTATCAGGCCCACCACCACCGCCTCCAGCATTCGCCCCTCCACCTCCTTCTTCAGCACCTCCGCCACCTGTTGCACCTCCGCCACCACCTTCCCCAGCTCCACGTCCTCCCAGTAACCCACCTCGATCACATGCGCCACCACCACCACCACCAACATCTCCACCTTCGACTAACGGAAGTAACCCAAGTCTTGCTATACAAGCAGCAATTCGTGCTGCTGGCCAAGCATCACCAATGAGTGCACCTCCTCCTCCACCACCACCGCCTCCTCCATCTAATGGGCCTCCTTCTATATCGTCACACAGAACACCATCTCCGCCCGCTGCACCCCCAGCGGCACCCCCAGCGGCACCAATATCAAGAAGCCAAAGTCAGCAACAAGGAAGAACTCGCACAATGGATTCTAGTTCATACACCCTCTCGTCAAACGGCAGTTTACCCCAAGCCTCTAGTTCTAGCAGAAGAATCACAATCAATGATCCACGATGGAAATTTACAGATGAATCGGTATTCCCAAAACCTCGAGATTTTATTGGTGGGCCCAAAAAATACCGGGCTGGTCGTGGAAGTAGTGTTCCGTTGGATCTGAGTGCTTTCCATTAGGGATTTCGCTTATTAAAAAAAACAATAACTCTTCGGATCGTATTTATGTGTTACCATTATGATTTAAGGCGTTATAGCGGGATATCGTTTAGAATCCGGTAAGGCGGCATCAAGCTATCTGAATTGGGAGTTATACATCAGGACAGTGAAGATCGTCAAAAAATTTCCCCTGAATCGCGAGATGGAGATTGACGAGAGACATCAGCTCACTACCCTGGGTACCGAGGAGAAAATCACAGCTATAAATATCATGTGTGATGGGCAAATCCTACAGTGGAACCTTAAGAATGAGAGTACGGAGAATATTAAACTTTTGAAATTTATCTTCCTCTGGCTTTGATTTTAACCATAAATGATGATGATGTGATGATGTTATAAATACTTCTATTGTGATTACCTATGATAATTGATTTTCAATACGAATACAAAGAGCTTTGTTAATTTCATCATTCACCCAACAAAATAAATAATAGATTGATTGTATTCCATTCCGCATATAGCAGCAGTACTAAATGGGGTAATTCGTTAGGTTCGTTAGGTTCCTCGGATCATTATTCAATCTGTCCTTTAGGTAGTTCTACCGAGAATCTTATTAGAAAGACCTCAAACTTCAAAAGATTCATTCATTCCTCTCCTTCATACCTCCACCCCTTTGAAATAATACCAGTCCACCTTTCACAGGCACAAGACACTATTTGGTGTTAATTGACTACAATTCGGTTCGACTTCTTTAACTCTCTTTGATTTGGTGCAAGTTCAGCAAAATTGCGACAATGTCGATACGCGGTAATGCAGGGTATGGTTTAGGTGGGCAGAACTCATTCGGAGGAGGACCAAGTATGGGTGGTATGGACAAGCAGAACGAACCTGGTACTCTCGATGCGATCAGGGAACAAACAAGCAAGATTGAGGATTTCTTGGATACATTAAGTGATCCTGTTAAGCCGTATGTTCATGTCCCTCAGGGGACCCCGCAGAGGACAGCTTGAGGGGCCTAATTCTGTGCTTGAATTTACTTGCATTTTTTCAATCTACTAACTCCTACTTTCCCGCAGATACTTGCCAGCCATCGGTCGATTCTTGATTGTCGTAACATTCCTGGAAGATGCATTGAGAATAATTACACAGTGGAGCGATCAACTATTATATCTGCATGATTACCGACACAGTATGCTACCTATCTGTTCAAAACATGGCACAGCATGATTAACAATCTTCTAGTCCCAAGCGGTCTTACACATCTCTTCCTGATCGTTAACGTACTCGCAATGGTCTCATGCTCTACACTTGTTATCACACGAAGATACTCGGATTACGCTGTTGGTGGATTGATTGGCGTAGTAGTCGTACAAGCTCTTGGATACGGTCTTATCTTCGATCTCAACTTTTTCCTCCGAAACCTTTCGGTCATGGGCGGTCTGTTGATGGTTCTGTCCGATTCATGGGTCCGCAAATCAAAGGCTTTTGCTGGTCTCCCGGAGATCGACGAGAAAGACCGCAAAATGTACTTCCAGCTTGCTGGTCGCGTCTTGTTGATCTTCCTCTTCGTCGGATTCGTTTTCAGTGGCACCTGGAGTGTTTGGAGAGTGATTGTGGCACTTTTCGGTCTCGTTGCATGTGTTATGGTTGTCGTGGGCTTCAAGGCAAAGTTCAGTGCTATCATGCTTGTGCTTATCTTGAGTGTTTTTAACGTGTTGGTAAACAACTTTTGGACTGTAAGTAAAGCTCTATTGCTTATGCGGGGCACTTGACTAATTTACCATAGCTTCACGAACACCACCCCCACAAGGACTTCGCAAAGTACGATTTCTTCCAAATTCTATCTATTGTAGGAGGTCTCCTCCTCCTTGTCAACAGCGGACCAGGGAAATACTCCATCGACGAGAAGAAGAAGGTCTACTAGACTTCGGTGGTGAGGTTGGAACGAGAGCAGGGGAGTGAAGGTTCAGGAAAAAGCAAACAGCGAGCCGTGCATTTGGGGCGGAGTTCAATTTGATGAGGGAAAGTTTTCTATTATTGTTATCATGTCTTCCTTGAAAGGAAGATTCAGCGGATTGGGCGGCTTACTTTAAGTATAGCGTCAACATCTTCTGACTGTAAATCTCAGAACTGACAATTTACAAAGTATATGAATGACTTATGAGCCAAATATATTGACTGCATGTTTCAATAAAATGAAAAGAATATTGTTTCGAGGTCGGACCATCAACATGACTCGAAACAACAGAGTATTATTAGCACATCCCAAAGATTGCACTTTATCATAAAGAGGCCGCAAGAATAGATCCCTCCGTATGCAAGTGAAAATAACCAAGTCATTTCTTGCACAATTTCAGAGTAGAAATGCAAGAAGGCCCATCCCACCTATCACGAGTGGCAGACAGCCGCAGACCAACCTCTGGCCTGCATTGCTAATCCTAGTAAGCCACTATCATCACCTGCAACCAAACATTTTCTTCTCTCTCACTAATCACAAGCTGATCTGTCAAGTTTATACTATAAGTAGTAGGTATTTCTTCATTAACATAACCGATATCTTTCATCCACATTGATTATTAATGTTGATGTGTATTTTGACACGAGATTGGGTATTAGCCTATTAGTTATGTACAGGTCTGTTTATTAGGTAGCGTTGTCTTGTATATACTTATGCAGTAACACCGCATTGTACCTACACTTCGCGTGCCCCTCAAAACTACCTCTCATCTCATATCCCCTACTGTATAACCGACACCATGGCAGAAGTCCTCGGTACAGCTCTCTCGATCGTCGGAGCTGTTGGAGTTCTTGGCCAAATTTTTTCCGGCTGTATAACAGCCTACTCACTCTTCACAACCGCCTCTGATCTCTCACGAGACTCGGAAAAACTTATCTGCAAAATTAAGATTGAGGAGATGAGATTATTGGTTTGGGGTAGGGAGTGGGGGGTATTGGAGGGAAAATTTGAGGAGGAATTGAAAAGAGAAGAGGGGATTGGCAATGCGAGGTTGAGAGGCTTGGCGATGGAGATTCTAAGTGAATTGTACAGGACTATTACAGACTTTCAGAGGTTGAGAGAGAAGTATGGGGTTGTAGAAGAGAGCGGAGGGAGAGATCAGATTGAGAGAAGAGAAGGTTGTGATAGGGAGGTGGAGAAAGAGAAAGGAAGCTTTGGAATGGGAAAATTGAGTTTGAGGAGTGAGTTGTCGAAGAAGGTTAAATGGGTTATTAGTGACAAGGAGAAGTTCACAGTACTTTTGCAGGATCTGAAAGATTATAATAATGGGTTGGAACAGCTGTTTCCACCATCAAGACTGGCAACTCTGCACAGGACGTGGACAAATGAACTATTACAAGGCGCGCATCGAGATTTAGACAAGCTGAAGGATCTAGAGGCGGCGAGTAGTGGGGCGTATCCGGCATTGAATGTCTCGGCCAACCTCAAACAATTGAGAATCAACCTAGACGAGAAGGAAACCAAGAATTTCAAGCCAACTTATACCTTGAAGATCCAACGTCATGCGTTGGTGGTCAAGAATACAGACATGGGAAGAACCCATGGGCAATATAGAAACCCATCATTAGCCGAACCACAAGAAATTATAGTTGAATGGGTAGAATACGAAAAAGAAGACCTCGACGCTCGATTAAATCATCTTCGTCGAATAGATGATCTCGCACGCATGATTCATAGCGCTTCTGATCGTCATCCAGACCTCCATACAATAGATTGTCTCGGCTACACGGACGATAGCACATCTTCTCGCTACGGACTTATCTATCGCTCTCCGTCTTCCTCCTCTTCAACCCTCAATTCTCTCATCACCAGCAACGATTTCCGCACCCCCGATCTAGGCGACCGCTTTAAACTCGCCCACACACTTTCTGTTGCCCTCTGGTCTCTTCATTCCTTAGACTGGCTGCACAAAAATCTCTGTAGTTCCAATATCCTATTTTTCCCCAGCGCATACACGAAGAGCCCCCGTATCTCAAAGGAACGGGAAAACGTACCAGATATAAGCACACCATATCTCCTCGGTTTCGATGCTTCCCGCCCAGATCATATGGGAGAAATGTCCATTGCATCTCGCAATCCTACAGCAGCGAATCTCCACCGTCATCCTTCGTCTCTACATTCCTCTTCTTGTCCACGCAAAGAGTATTGTAAATCCTTTGATATCTATTCTCTAGGGTTGATATTACTAGAGATTGGATTGTGGAAAACATTGCAGACGTATCATAAACCGCATTACTCGGCGGAAAAATTCAGGGATAAGATTGTAGTGCAGAATTTAGTGCCGGGATTGGGGAGTAAAGTTGGGAGGGGGTATAGAGAGGTGGTGGAGAGGTGTTTGGGGATCAGAGAAGATGTGAATGGGGTCGAAGCGGGGGCCTTGATGGAATTTGTCGTGGGGAGGTTAGAGGGCTTAAGAGTATGAGCTATTGAGGGGGGGGAAGACTCAAAGAACAAAATCTACAGAGCATAAGAAATTTACATGAAAGTGGATTTATGTGTAAACTGCTTGGTATTATTAGATCAAGAATAAACAAGCACCCTGCATTATCTCTTCTTAACTAATACAATCGTTTAACCTCACTACTTTCCCTTGCCTGCCGCCTCAACCGCCGCCGCTACATCTCCATTCGCTTTCCACTGCGCCCATTCCGTAACACCGCGCTCATCTCCAACCTCTCCCGATGCGAGCATAGGGATGGTGCCGTTGTCACTAATCAATCTAGACATTCTCGTAGTATGAGAAGGTCTCAGAAAATATCCTAGACCCAATCTTGTTGCCGCAGCCTGTTTTCCCGGCGCAGTAACAACACGGTGCAAAGAAGCACGCAAAGCTCCCGCAGTCCATTCTACCATTGTATCTCCGATTAGAACAACGACGCAACCGGGCTCCGGTCTAACATATCTCCAATTAGCTTCGATGTTCTCGATTCCTGCTCCCAAGACCTGTAGGCCACCACAAACTGTGAACAATAATGTAATTGAGCCAATGTCTGTATGGTTGTTGAGGGTGACGAACTCCTCTGTGACTGATTTGGGTCGAGTGCACAACATTCTAATGCTTGTGTCGGAGGTTTTTTTGATAGAGCTCAAAGCTTCAAGAGTACCTGGCGCTAAACCCATGCTCATGTCTAAATGGAAATGGATTAGGTCGAGTGCTTCGTGAGCGTGCTCAAAGAAACTCTTGATGTTATTGCGGCCCTGTTCTACTGGCTGCGGATTAGTAAATGGTTGCTTGTTTCCAATAGCATCATCTTGGGAAATAGCGAAAAACTCGACGGAATCTATGCGTCCGTCAGGGGTCTGAAGAGTCCGAGATGGCTTGTATCTAGCCATTTGTTAGCTCTTTTCTCTCAAGAGATATCGAGACTGCATACCCGACCATTCTATTTGGTGGCTTATACATGAACGAATCCAGAATCTTTCGATCAAGATCAAGTGTCTCTCTACCAACATCCATCATAGATCCTGCCTCACTAGACAGGGTCTCTCCGTTATTAGAATCTCTCAAGTCAAGTAGGAAGTGACCTTGGTTTCTGCATGCTTCGAACATTCTCGCAGATTCGTTGGAATCACTGCTTTGCAAGTTCTTGAAGGAGATTCTTGACATATCAGCCACTAGCACATTGGAAGGGAACTCCGGCCACTGTCTGAAATAGCTTGAAGGAGGCATTTCGGCAATTGATATCGCGAAAGAGGTGATAACTTAATGAGTTGTATGGTAAACTTGTTCTTCGGGAGAAGATATTTGAAGAAGCTGCCTTACTGAGACAAAGCGGATCGAACACAACAATATATTTGTGGTAAGAAATAGGAAACAGGATCAAATGTTGGGATATCGGCACTGATCTTATAGAGATTAAACAATAATCTTAGGCATGGGGTGGATGATTGTAAACACTGCAACACTGCAGTATCTCCTGAACGAATGGCTCCTGTTGATGGATATATTTCCAGTAACCAATGACTAAATCAACGAGAAACTTTGTACTGTGATAGGAGTGAGAGAAATTCAGAGAGAGTGCGATATAGAAGAGAGTTGATGAAATAGACACAGGAGACAGGCAAAAAAAGATGAATTACGAATCAAATTTTGAAATTGTAGACAATCACCTCGGGACCCAATGGTACTTAGAATTTCAAACGACTCTGTTATGCACAATAAAAGAATACCGAGATGAATTCACCATTTAATCGAATGATTTTGGAAGACTCATTCTCATGTATAAGGACCAGTGAGGAGAGTAATCAGAGATGAACCCTAAGATGAACTAGTTCTTTACTCTACAATTCTCCGTCTCAAATATTGATTATATTCTGTACACACTTTGACATTCATTGGGAACATAACACTTGACTGGAACAAAAGAGAGGAAGTGGGGAAAATGGGAACTTGAGATTATCAATTTGATAAAGTGATGGGCAAGATTGGAAAGGCGAACTGGAGAAATTAGGAAGGAATGACCACGTCTACGCTCAACCAGGTAGAATATGATCAACATATACGAGTTTTCCAAACTAATTTGAGCATTTAAAGTGAAAGATTGGATTGAATAACTCCTATTTGCCCCTTCTAGCACCCAAGTCTCGCGAACCCATACCGAAAATTTGTACCTCCCGCTAACACCCCTTGCACCGAAAATCAAAGATTATCGAACCAAGGAAAGATTTCATAATACATGACCTGTTCCAGCCTTATTTTCTAGACTAACTTTCTAGAATAATTATACCAAGTCGGAACCAAAACGACTACGCCAAATGCAACGACTAAGAATCGTTCATGCCACTCATGGCCAATGTGCTCTCAATTGTGTCTTGGTACTGTTCACTAGTCCAAGCTCCAGTCTCTATGAGAGGATCAGGTCCCCATCCGTTTTGTCCGGGTTCCAAACTACTACCAGAGTTATGAAGACTGGAGTCACCTCGCTTGCTTCCCTTCTTTGCCTTCATTGATGAAGATTTGGATGCGAGAGTGTATGAAGACTCGTCTTCCTTCAGCCAAGAACGGAGAGCCCATGAGTAGCCTTCGACAGAGTATGGCTGGTTTTGTGTATTCTTGGGATCATGTTTGAGATGGTCATTGTTCAAGTTGGTTTCGAAGTCCCCGAACTTTTTGCTGCTCTCATAAACAAGAAGTTCTTCATGCAGAGTTGAAGTCTGGTGGTATGTGGAAACATATCCCTGGATAGGACGCTGATATGTATAGGCAGGTTCTTCATAAACAGTAATATTTGGTTCCCACAATTGGGTATCATGCTGAGTGACCGGAATGATGCCAGCAGAATGAGTGCCAAGCTCTGAGCAACTACAATTAACCTCATTGTAAATAGGAGGCCTGGTTGCCGAGACGGGTTTGAGACAGAATTGACAAATGACAGTCCAGTCATCTAAATCATTTCGATAAATGCCTTCAGTCTTATCATTATAGACCGGAGGAGCCATACTGAAAGGCTAAAAGAACCTTCGGAATGTTAGATATGAGGCGTCTGACAAGGCTTGGGCGAATGACTTACGAAACGGATTAAGAACGAATGGTGGTTGTGTTAACCGAAGGAGCCCGATGTGATTGGTGGTTTGTTAAGGTAGTGTGCTACTAATGCGGGAAATAAAGGGAGGTTAGATGTTGCCAGAAGAGAAGGTTGATATGACAATATATGTGCTTGACTCAAAGTGCGAATGCCAAAACGAGGCTTGAAAGTGAGATAACTTCGTTGATAATGAATGAAGAGACGAAAATCAAGGAGAAAGCCAGATACTTATGAGTCTACTTAGACCCTTCTTACACTACAAAGCTCGGATACATGCTTTGTTAAAAGGGCGGCTTAGGAATCGACTCTGTGCTGGCTCAGAGCGTTTGGTGGTCATATGAAGGTATCCGAACATCGGAGTGTATAAGATCGAGCAGGTATGTGCATTATCGAAAAAGCACATTTACTGCTTGTTGTGAATCTCACTACCAACGCCCTTCTGCGCGCAAATTCATGAATGTGGCGGAATTGAAGGAGCAAAACAAGCCGCCGATAAAGGGCGGGATTCGAATTCCGTGGCATACGAGGTTACCTTTGAACCATTCATTCGAGGCGGTGCTGTCCGCCTCACTTTGTTAATAGATGATACCTGGCATGATATTGCCGACAGTTTTGAGCTAGAAGCTGCTACTCTTCTGAACTGTGAGTACATAAAGCTTTGAGGTAATTACCCGTTGATTGCCATTTCATGAATGCGCTTATCCTCGGCTGATATCACTTGACATTCATCTCTCCAGCCAGGGGCAACCAATCATGAATTAAAATTCAGTTTGTCTTGAAGAAGATTCGAAATTTGCAATCACGAAAGTAGTTGCCTGTATGCTATGTTGCCCAAGATTACTTTCAATTGAACGTAGGTCTCTTAACCGAGGTTATCACATGCGTTCGTTCCATGAATGGTCACTCCGACTCTCTGTCTCTATCATGATTATTCACCATTTTCAAAACAAATCAATTGTGCAGGAACTCCTCAACTGGTTTGTGCTGGAAAGCTAGATTTCTGATAATCTCGGCATTGCTCTGAATGTCACATCCCGATATGTATTTAGCACAAGGACACAAAGAAGTTCCGCTCGGTTAAAATTATTGGCTGCAATGACGCGCAAAGTCGATCCCCTCTTCTCATGTCCGTTATTGCCTCGATGCTTTAGCACATGATTCCTCATGCTAACTTACTTTCTTCCAGTAACTCTGCACAATATCGATACCAAAGGCAGCCGCTCGCCAAGTGCAGCCTCGAGTCGTATAGCAAGGGCTGAGAAGAGAGACTTTCGTCTGATTGACTGGAAGTCATGCTAGTTGGAATCTCAAGCACCTAACTTCATATCAGAGTCTCCAACCTGTCGTGCTTTGTGAAATTGGGGCGAGGTTGTAGAGCCAAGGGATTGACCCAAGAAATTTATCGGAAGACGCCGCCCTCCGCGTGGGTTGGAATGTAAGACGCTTTTGATACCCCTAGTCCCTTGGTTTTTGAGCCTCAAAGTGTTCCTAGTATTGTTTTGCATGTTATGTGACGTATGTATCTTCCACTGCATCCTAAGCTGCAAGTCGTGCTAGTTCGCAGAAACGAAGGTATAAATTGGTAACGTAGAAAGACAAGTAAGCAGATGCCTAATAGGGCACAGAGTGACGACAATGTCGCGGATCAAATATTGGGGATGACAGACTGATATTCGCATTCTTATTCAAGCATACTTGTAGAGATCAGGAAATGAAATGACAACACAAAATCAATTGTAAAAATTATCAAATTCTTCATGCTTTTCTACCATTGATATCTAATAGAACCTCATGACAACCTTGTAAACACCTTCGTACTCCATTTTTTAACACTGCATTATTAAGTCCACAATCTACATGTACCGTCCGCGCCAGCACTAACAAGCCAAGGCTCCTTTGGATGCCAGTCCAGATCCATGACACCTAAAGCGCTCTTGACCTTGTGTCCTTTCAAAACCTTCACTGGTACGATAGTAGCGTTCTCCATCGCGTCACTTACAACCTTTCCGTGGAAAATTTGCAAACTTCCGTCGTCACTAGCATCTGCAAACAATGGAAGACCACCTTTATGGTATTTGACAGCTCGAATAGCTTTGTTGTGGAAACGCATAGTCTTGTATGGGCGGGTAGAAAGGTCGAGATCATGCCATAAGAGACGACGATCATAGGAACCAACAATGAGATTGTCACCTCCAGGATGTATATCGAAAGAAGAGATCCAGCGAGCACCGGGTTGAATGATCTTGACCAATTCTTGTTTTTGTAAGTCGTAACTGCGGATTGTGCGTTGAGTGGCAACGAAGAAAATGGGTCGAGAGGGATGGAACTGAGCGGTTTGGGCGATACCGGGAAGACGTCTGAATGGAATTTGAGTGAGATGTTTCGAGAGAGTGTGGATTGCAACGGCGGACTTTTGAGCTGTAGGAGATACAGTAGAGAAGAAGTCACCTCTTCGGTGCCAATTGATGACCTTGACTGTGGATCTTACAGTGATCTTGATTAGAACACCTTCATCTTGTAGACGTGAGGTAGGACGAGCCCAGGTAGCAACAGGTTCTTTCTTCTGCCCATTAGCCGTTAGTGCTTGGGTGGCATTTGTTGCATAACCAAATCCAGCATCTAATAATTCTCGGCTGTTGCTCTCAGAAACAGGATCAATTATGGTAGGTACCATAAGGAATATGTCCTCTCCAGCTGCGGCAGAAAGTATGATAGCATCCTTCGCTGGGCGCCACTTAACAGCATTAACAGCCTCCTCATCTCCTATCTGCGCACTCCAGAGTTGTTTTCCGGTCAAAAGTTCCCAAACACGAACAGTACCATCATCACCGCCGGTAGCCAGCCACGTTCCAGATGGATCAATGGCCAAGCTTCGCACCCTACCATCATGACCACGGAATAGCGTCTGCGTGACAGTTGGGAAAGGCTTAAGTTCCTCTGGCTTTGGTAGCTTTGGAAGTAAAGAAGCAGGGTCGATATTAAGCCTATTCTTGCGAACTCGTGGTGCCAAGTAGAGATCAAGCGAACGTTCGAACCTTTCATTGATAAACTTATCATATCCCGGTACTTTTCGTAAAGAATCATATGCCGTTGGTAGATACTCCTTTTCTCTATCCTCAGGATCTGTAGCTTCCCATTCTTTTCTTTCTGCTTTAGATGGGAGATACTCAGGAGGTGGGTTATAACTTAGATCGTATCCTGGTGGAGGTGGCTTTGGAGCTGGAATCTTCATGATATGATCTGGTTGCGCCTCCTCATTCTGCCATATATCGTAGTGGTGTTCTTCTTCCTCTTCCTCGCGCTCTTGTGGTGGTTTATATGGTAAGATTCTACCTTCTCGAATTGCCCGAACAATCTTCATGATTCGCTTTGCTTCATGCTTGGATGGTAAGAAACGTCGTTTAGGCTCAGGAGCCGAGCTCAGAGGCATAATCTCCTCGACGCCGCTGAAATATGGAACATAATCCTATGCCAAGTTAGTCAAATGATACGACATATATATGAAAAGAAGTGCTTACAGGATATGGATCGTAACCATCTTCAGGAGCTTCATTTGTTTGTATTCTGCGCAGAACCTCCAATTCCTCTTGAGTCAAGTTGAGAGGCTTGCCTGTAGAAGGGTCTGTGAGACCTGTCCATCCCTTTGGAATATCGATACTATCCAGCAATGCATCAAGTGCTTCACCCTTTGCAGGTCGCATAATTTTCTTTCCATTGATGTCATAGCCAATGTGAGGATAAGAATCATAGAAAGACAATGGGATGTTTCCAATAGTATTAGTTGGCTCTTGAGCATCTGAATCATCCGAGTCGTAGACTGGGTCTATCTCCTCATAAACATAACGTTCTCCTCCATTAGCATCCTTCACCACAGTGTAGTTAGGCTTGTCATCGTCTTCGTCGGCATTGGCTTTGCTGAGGGAAGTTCTTGTCGTAGATGCGTCTCCCTCACCATTCTCTGAGGGTACCTCATCACTATCCAATGCCTCGAGTTCATCCTCATCCAAATCTTCTTCGTCTTCACTATTCTCCTCTGCTGCGCTGTCGTCGGATTCATCTTCGCTTTGCGACAAGATTCCTTCTAAAATTCCATCACCAAATTCTGCTTCAGATTCGACATCGGATAACTCAGGTTCGTCTCGGGTAACGGCTTTGCGCTTTCGTTGGTTCGTTGGAGGTGCCATTGTTACAATAATTTGCAATAATTTGGGCACTGTTTAGAATCCGAAAGCTTTATTAGATTTTTTTTCCTGGAAAAATTGGTCGAAGGGCTTATCGGAGGTTGTTATCTTAGCGTCTTTTGTTGCTCTGGAGCATGTCAGTAGCCTCTTTTGAGCCTCTCGAACCCTGCTCTACATGTGAAATACAGTCAGAAACAACTATTAGCCATCTTTGCATTGAATTGAGATCAATTTGCTTCATCAGTTATCTGAATTCACAGTTCCATTTCTTTCTTAGCAAGGTGATTCTCATGGTGATGGATTCAACAGGTAAACAAAAGGATACTGCGGCAAAACGTCGGGCCTGTGATGAGTGTAGTGAGTTACCTAGAACTAGAAAGTATCATCCTCTGTACAACTACTGATTGGACATAGGAATCAGAAAACTTGCATGCTCAAAAGACCCTACTGGATGTGAAAGATGTGTGCGAGAAAACGTATCATGTCATTACTCTCAACAGAAACAAATGGGAAGACCAAGAAAGCGTCAATTTATCGAAACTATTAGAGATGAGCCACCCAACACACAAAGCAACCTAGAACCTCTTCTCGATGATGGCACATTACTCCCTTTCTTTGGCGATGAACTTTACACTTTCGATGATAACGACTTCACTGAACCATACTATACTAATTCGAATTTCAATGGATTCGATGCTGCCCAGCAATTCCCACAATCTCTCCCTCTGGACACCCCACACCCTCTCCGGGCCTCAAACGTAGATAATGGCCGGAACATATGGCATTTTGGAAACGGTAATATGCCAGGCCCTACTCCCATCGGCTTTGATAATATGAATATGGAAAAACTGGGTGAAATGCAACCTGAAGCCAACCAAGAAGCTGAATTATCAATGGGGTCAAATCCTTCCTCCTCTTCACCTAGTGGTAGTGACGGTCCCTTTCCAATATCAGGCGATAAATGCAGCTGCTTATCATCAATGTATTTGTCACTATCAGCATTGCAACAGTTCCCAAGTGAAATCGATGAAGCTTTAAAGGTAGTTCGTGGCGCCAGTATTGTGGCATCAAAAGCCATCTGGTGCCCCTCATGTGGTGCGATAGCGCTAATTTCACCCACACCCCCTATTGAGGCCTTCCAAAATACGATGCTCATCGGAACCATACTACCTATCATAGCGAATGGATACGGCCGTTTACTGAAAATGGTTGATGAAGCGACTGCTGAGGCAATTGCTAAAGGGCAGACCAAGATCTTTAGGTATCTTGAATACGGTGGTTTATGCGAGCACCAAAGACCAATTAACGAGGCAGTAGAATGTATAGGTAACGCATTGCCCATTACAGATAGAGAAATGCAACCAGCAGAGTGGCGAACTACTGTAAGAGCTTTGTTGCGAGCTGACATCTATGGCCATGACCAACCTGGATTCAAGTACAAAGGACTAAGAGATCTCATTTCCGAGATGGAGCAAAGACAGAATGCTCGTCACAATATTCTAGATGCACAAGTCGCTGCGGGTGTGCGATCGCTAGAGCATGACCACTTTCCAGATTTAAACGTTGCAGATTCGACTGTCAGGCAATGCTATGGGGAGAGAACAAGGGGGTGCTTGGAGATCCTCAAAATGGCTAAGATGGCTGTAGATAGCATTGTTATTGCATGAGCATCAAATTGTCTGGTCATTTGTGCAGATGACTGCGTAAGCCACCCTTTCTTATGCTGGCATTTTGCCATTCGCTTTCGAAATTTGATATTCGCATGCTCAAATCAAGGTTGACCACCGAACTACGGCACTGCTCTTGGATTTGGACTATCCAAGGGCCAAGAAAATGTCGTGAGCTTGTTCAGGAATTCGCTGTGGAGTGCTAATCTTTCATGAGCATGGCTGCCAGAGATTTGACATCCCAGGACTCTATTTCACCCTTCGCCCCAATTGCACAACACAACCACAAAAGTGTTGTAAAATATGGCGGTACTCAAGAAAGAAGCCGACCGACGAAGGATAGGTCCATAGTTGGTTAATGGACCCTTCATCACAATGCCAGCTCAACTAACCCTGCGTCGGTTGATGGTTTAATTCCAACAAAATCGTATTATTTCTTGACGGTCCGCCCAAATACCTTAGTCTGGAGGCTTATGGCCAAAGACGTTCAGATGATGCAATGGCGTATGGAACACACATTGAATAATGGTGTGACTTTCTATGCCATTGTGCTACACAAGAGTGCTAAATTTTACTCGATTTTTCAGGTGTAGAACATAATTCCTTCCAAGAGTCTTCATGGTTGATAGACATTGCCCTGTATACTTCACAGTAGTTTGTTATAGTTGCTTGGGTTGATCTGATACTCATTGCTTATCCATGTTCCATGCAACATCTTCCGGCCATTAGTTGTAAGGTAGGCAAAGGATACGATGAACATATTGAAATCAGCTTTGGAAGTTACGAAACTAGGTGTGGCGGCAGATGTTGTGTATATTGGTGAATCCACACCGAAATCAAGGGCTTGAAATCGTATTAGACCTATCAATCGAACAATGGCCACCCCTCCCTCTTTCCTTAATCCTCATTTCCTGAACATCATGTACTTTGTATTCAATGAATTCCATACTCCAGAACAATCTCGCGCCTCGGTATTCGGAAAAGCAGAAATATAATCGGAAATTACGCATACGGTAAATACAGACAAATGCTTAATTCCAGGTTACGTTCATAAGGCTCGGCTCGGTTGCGGCACGAGGTGAAAGGTGGCTCCATGTAGCCGAAAAAAGCGGTACACCAAATCTCTCTAGGGGAATCAATCATACGTTGAAAAACCTTAGATTACAATATCTAATGACATCAATCTATATTAAATCAAACCCTCATAAATACATCTTTCATACAAACTCCCAAACCAATTTCCTAATAATCCGATTCGATATGAAATCTCAATAAGAAGGGTACTCGTATACGAAATATATAATTTTCTATGTTGTTTTGTTTTTGGTCTCTCCTGCCTGGACTGGACTGGATTGCACTGTGGATCCGATCTGATCTCGCTTGGCCCCTGGATACGTTATAAGTTATAACGGATCTTCCCTTCCACCGCTCGTTAAAGTTTTCACTGCCGCATCCACATTTTCTCACTCACTTCATCCACCCGTGGAGATATCCATCCATCCGCATTGGATGCAGCAAATAAGACACATGGGACAAATCCATAGCTATCCACAAAAGCTTGATAGGTAGGTAGCTGCTGGAAGGGAGAAGTCGAAAGAGAATAAGAGAATACTGATACGCAGAGTTTGGTTGGTATGCATGAATGAATGAAGATGGTGTACGAAGTGAGTAAAAAATATGTCTTGGTATGGATATGTTGGATGGGCAAAAAGATATCGACGTCGGCATGATTCGAACATGCGCCCCCGAAAGGAATTGATTTCTAGTCAATCACGTTAACCACTCCGTCACGACGCCTTGCTTGATTTGTTGATGGTGGTGCTAGGGTTTGAAGATATATTGGAAGGAGATTGGTACAATACGGGAAAATAGATTTTGCTACTATAATGTCATTGAGATCGTAAATCCACGCCGTAGATGTCATTTGTTTTCCCAAGCCATTGCTCCTTTCCTGTATGACTTCCGAGTGCCATTTCCGTCCCTTTTGTCTTGTTGTCTCACCAATTATTCACTTGTAATTCCTCATCCATCATCATACTACTTGCCCTTACTCGTCCCCTCGCCCACACATCCGCATTCTCAGTCCCACTTCTCCATCAACTTATTCCCCAACACTCCATCGGGGAAATCCCTCACTCCCAAATGTGTCGAATGAGCCCATGGTTTCAAAGCCATCTCCTGCTCGATGGTATGCGAGAAACATTTACCTATTAGCGTCGCCAAATTAGCACTGCAACTTTTATTTTCCCATGTGCTTCTTAATATCTCCAATTGACATCAAATATCCCCCTACAATCCTTCCCAAACATCACAAACATCACAAAGAAAGACACGGAAGGAAAAAAAGAGGTAATACATACTCCACCCCAATCTCGGCCACTCCCTCACCACATTCTCAATCGTCCCCTCGTGCACCAATTCGGCATTCTGCCCTATATTATCAAACACCGTCGCCAACTGCACCAACCCCCCAAGCCTCGTCTGCGTCCCCACCTCTCCCAAATCCTGATGTCGAATAATCCCCTCCACAACCAATTCCCTCTGTTCTCTCGCCGCCCCCGCATCCCTCAACACCCCATCTGCAATAAATCCCCCGTAAAGATCAAAACTCATAAGCGTCTCCTGCAAGTGTCTCGGCACGGTTCCGATATCGTGGAGGAGAGCCGTGAGCGCGTAGCTCTCGAGAAATTTACTAGATGGGTTGATCGACGTCCAGTTTGGGAATGCGTGCGTGAGAATCGCGATCCCGTAGTGGTAGACGCGCATAGAGTGGTGGAAGGTTTCTTGCGGTAACTCGCTGCGTGCGTATTCCTGAACGCTTTTTACGAGCGAGGACGTAGGGAATGGGAGGTCGGATAGTTTGAGCGCGGAAGCGGGGTTAGAGGCTGAAGGGGAGGATTTGATGAGCTCGGAGAGAGAGGCGGGGACGGATGTCCAGCCGTAGGATTCGATTGCGCGTTGGCGTTCGTAGGTCATGGTTTGGATAGCTTGGAGTGTTTAGATTGATGGTTGGAGTTGATGTTTTGTAGTGTATGTATATCTATGCGTGTAGTTAATGTGTTCATGTATTAATGGTAAATGAGATGTTTAAATAGAGAAGATATTACCTAGATATCGATCGAAGGAGGGGAAAGCTCGTCTTCTTATGAAAGGAATGAGGGGTTCCAAGTTCTAGAAGCTAACCCGGGGAATGTTATGACAATCTCATCATCCACTTAGAATGCTTTACAAGCAAAGCAATTATAGTTCATATGCCGGTAGCTTACAAATGTGTATTCCTATACCTACCTACCTACCTAGGTACTTGAACGTAATGTACCTATTCGTCATCGAGATCATTTTCCATACATGTTGTGTAGATACTAGTAATTGCAATGTGCAATTGGAACCAAAGCTACCTACCTACTTACCCCACATGCCGTCATTTTCTCCCACCGAGCCCACCTCCTTCACTAGATCCAAACCTCAGAACTCCCAGAACCCCTGTCTTATATCACACCAGCGATCGGATAAGCCATTAGTAACTACCACGCTGCGAGGTGCTTACTCCAACTTGAGCTTGATTGCGTTGCGTCTGTAAATACAACTTCGGGATTTGAAAGTTCGGGATTCAGTTATGCATCTTCAAACGGCGGTTGGCCGTCTGATTGATTAGTCGTAGTATCAACAAATTCAGCATGTATAATGAAAAGACTAATTCGAATTGGAGGATAGATCATCACCACAAAGAAGCTTGGAGAAAATCGTAAAGTTGTAAAATCTTGCCATAATCGGGCTTTCATTTGAAAATTATTTAGGTATTGTAAGAGAAAGACTTCAATGACTAATATCAATGCTACTGCAATACCATCATCCACACTCTCGTCTGACCCATAAAACCAGAACTCCACGGTGCCATGTCATATTCTTAGGCACCGCTCCATACTGCATAGCACAACCTCATTTGAGGTGTAATAATCCATACACAATACCGAACTCCAAATGCATGTTTCGTTTCCATCGTAATGGTATAAATGCAAGACAAGTAAAACAACCAAACTCCAACCCAATCTGAAGCAACTCCAATCCATGTACGCTAAAGGAGCATTACAATTCCAAATTATGTAGCCCGTCTCCATTCTCCGGAACAGGAACCGATGGTTCTTGAACATACTTCTCTAACCCATCATCAAAGGATTTGATATCCTCCTTATCTACCGTACCGACAAAAGCACGCTGAACGAAGCTGAGCCAAACTCTATTCTTCTCTTTGCGATGATGCTTCTTTTTCTTGTGCTTCTTCTTCTTCTTCTTTTCTGCATCGATATCATGATCCTCAGTATCTTCAATGGTTTCGTTCTCGGAGATGGAAATTTGTTTCTTGTCATCGTTCTCACTACCCTCATCATCTTCGTAGACATTGAATTCTTCCAGAATTTCTCCATCCTTAACACGATCTCCCTTTTGTGGCTTGTACTGACCAATCCTATGGGCCAGCTTGAGATAGTTTTTGACTGTCATATCTTTCAACTTATAAATTGGATCCGTGAAAGTGTCATACTCGACTTGATAATGAAAGGCGTGTGGATTTGGGTCATCGTCTTTTGGAACCTTTCCGCCGTGTTTACCCTTACGCCATTTTTCCACGTCAACCTCATTGTTCGAACCCTCTGATTTCAATTCGAGATTGTTGATATAGGTCAAATTAGCAAAATATTGAGTATACCCGAGTAATGTTAGACTTTGAGGAGAATATGCCGGTCCCGGAGGCGCGTCTTTTGAAGGAGGCGACGGAATTATGAATCCCGGATTGGACGGCGTCGGGGTTTTGAACTTCTTCTTGTCTTTCTGGTGCTTCTTCTTTTTCTCGGTAGAGACATCGCCATTGTCTGCGTAATTCGAATCTTCCCCGGTATCGACGTTGAATCGGTCTTCTTCTTCTTGATCAAGCCAATCAATTTGCTCATCATTATTCACAGCTGAATTGGACCACCTCGGCAAATCGTCCAGCCCTGTGATATTGTACTCGATGACCCGAAGAGTAGGAAAGTAATTGGGCACAATACTCGGTCCAACGTGTGTTACAACAAATCTTTCACCCCATGGACCTCCAAACTTCTTGAGCTCTTTCTTCTTTTTGTCTCTCTTCTTGTCCTTCTTACTCTTTTTATTTTTCTTCGGATCTTTGTTCGATTCTGAGTAATTCAGTTCTTCCTCGTCAGTGTCCATGACAATCGGTAGGTGTTTTGGATTAGGTAATCCAGACCAATCTTCTCGAAGATGGCCCAAGTAATCTCCAGCAGATGAAATTGTAAACTCATCGTCCATCAGCGCGCGAGGAGGCGCAACAGATTTACCGCCAAATAATAAGAGATCAATATCTTTAGTGTCGTGTATCATGAAATGATCAATGTTCATGTGCCCAAATAAACCTCCGATAATAATATCCCGATACTGTTGGAGCCACAAGGTGTATTTTTGCCAACAAGTTTCGTCCCAAAGTGATTTGCTGTCTGTTCGAGCAGGTGGTACATGTCCAGTAAGAATAACTTTCATCCCGCGGTCGCGCATAAATTGTAGTTGAATTCGAAGCCATTCCATATGTTCGTATCCGGGTTCTGAGCGCAATGCGCAACCATCCACAGCGGCATTGTGGCTAAAGAAGTATAGAGTATTAAGACTGAAGACGGCCAATTTCTTAGGAATAACCTCGACATAATACCATCCTCCCCGTTGAAAACCGTGCCTCTGTTCTTCTGGTATGAATTTATCCCATATATCTGTATACGTCTTCAACCATTTGTTCGGACCCGAAAGCAAAATATTATGTGGAAGAATATCGTTGTTGCCAAATGTTGATATAACCGGAATCGATAAATCGCGCCCATCGCCAAAAGTCTCTAAGAATTTGTCTGCGATCTTTCTATTCGTATCGAGGACCTCATCTTGAACTCTAGGGATCTTTTCGTCGCTGTCGTGTCGTGCACTATTTGGAATCAGCATCTCTCCTCGCACAAAGCCAAATCGTCATTGCGACGATTGGCTGTTCGTTCAAGCAGAACCAACCTGTCCCCTGTCCATACAACAAAATCCACGTTATCCCTCACATTTTCCTTTATCCATTTGAAAGTCGCATCTATAAGGGTAGGAGGTGTATCGCAATCCGAGGTCTCTGCCCCATATGTTCCCGCAGTTCCTTTGCCTCTGTGGCAGGCATCATCTTCATCGGTGGAAGAGAATACCTTGTAGTGAGGATCTTGATGTAAATCTATAATAAATGAGCATCGTACAGGAACATCGAATGGCGAAATAATGATTTAACCCCACCTGTTATGTGCAAGAATCTACCATGCAGACGTTTGGAGGCAACATGCTGATGGTGTGTAGTATCCAGGTCCTCCAATGGCACTTGCAGGCTCGATTGGGTGGTACCGAGGGGTTTGGCAACGGCAGCAGGAGAAAATTGAAGCAGACAGACTGCTATGCATATTGCGTTTGAACGCATATTTTCAAAATCAAACTGGAAAAGAAGAAAAGAAGAAAAGAGGATGTATATATTAGGGAAAGGAAATCATTCTTATGTATAGGTAGTATATGGGTTTAGGGAAAAGGATTCCAAATTCTTCCCCAGGAAAAAAAATGATGAGTTGTGATGAATGACTGACTCCGTTTCCCTGTCTTTTTATGATTAAAATAGAGTAAATTGATTGTTGGTTGCTCCCCCCCCTCGTCGTGGAAAGATTCGCGACCGAACGGCGGGTACCTGTGCGATTAAAAAGCTTGGTTTCTTTCTCCGAGAGCAGAGAGATGAGATATTTAATTTTCTCTTGAGCCACGACGATAATGAATCATGAACTTGTGACGAGTTGTGTCGTTTTTCCAATATGATGAATCTTTGTATGTTTGTATGTTTGTATGCTTGTATGCTTGTTGGCTTTACGAAGCTTCCCAGTACTCTACAGTCGAAGGAATGAAAACGTTTCCTTGATTCATTCATTCGTATACTCGTAATCCTCCGTCCATACTAACTTTTGACAGTTATGACTGCCCAGTAACTCTCAAGGTGTTTTCTTATGTCTCACTCATCAAAGAGTCAATTGGCAGTAGGTAGTTATAGTTACCCTTCAAAACGATTTATCCAGCCAATCATCAGTACACGTGGATGAGTCTCGAGTCACTTTTGGTTTGGATCACCCTGTGCTAAAGCCTCTTCTAAGATAAATCCCTTTCAGTAGATCAGAGATAATCGAGAAGAGGAGAAATGCGAAAGCTTAACTCAGCACATTAACTCACGCGACAACCCTTTTCCGCTAAAATGACGATATCGTGGATATTGATGACCGTTAAACAGATGCAGCCTGCATCCTGATGATTATGTGCAAGAGTGCCACGTAAAGTAGTGCAACGATTATTGCGCGAATTTAATGTTAACGATAATGTTGTGACTACTAGGTACGTAGATAGTATTGTGTAGGTACTATGTAGCTACTTCTTCGCTATCGACTTCACCCTTCCAAACTTCGGTCCAAAATGACTCCTTATTAACCCCTTTTCCATTACCGAGACGTAAACCGACTCAATAATGAATGTTGTAATGCAATCTGGACATCTTCAGGTGAGATGAGACTGATTCCAGCATGCTTTGTAGAACTTGAGATGCGCTATATCAAGTGAATCTATCTGCATGAAGATTTTCAAGTACAGTTGACATGTGGACCCTGATTTTCCATCGCTAAACTCGTGGCGCCCGAACCGCCACAACATTTTTGAGACTTTCTAGCCACGGGTAGGTATGTCTACCTACGAGCCTACCTGAATACCAAGCAGACGGACTCTTCAAATTTTGATACAAAGAATAGTTCGACGGTATCCCAACCACAATAATGTCTTACAGCAGTAAATAGTAATTCATCGTTGTTCTACGGATATGGTGCACAGGCTTAAACGGTGTGCTCTTATGGAGCAGGCCGATGATCGGGACTCCGGATAATACACGGGAGGGCGTCGATCCATATATCTCAGTTGGTATCCAACCAAATTTCTTCAAAACTGCTAGGATTGATGCAAGATCTCACCACAAGTCGTATCGACAAATATATGTTTAGAGAAAAGAGCCATCTGTATCAAATACTGATGTATTGGCGTCGTGACGGAGTGGTTAACGTGATTGACTAGAAATCAATTCCTTTCGGGGGCGCATGTTCGAATCATGCCGACGTCGAATTCCTCTTTTGCTATTTGGAATCTATTTTTGCAGAATCCAAGAGTCATTTATTTCAGATCTGTAAGATTACGTCTCCTCCAAAATCCCATTCATTCACTGGAGTGGATTAAAATGTGGCAAACAAGTATTGCAACTTGAAAGATTAGATTCGAAACACAAGCATTTTTCGATTTTTCGGTGGTGTGAAGCGTCAACACACGCTCTTCATATGAAGCACCCCCCGACTCGACATGCTACACACGCACAAAATTAATCTTCTCCTCACGCTTATAAAATCCTCATGGTATCACTATCTACCTAGCTTTTAATAGGGCACATGGCGATAGTGCTGCGTGATGATGGAGACAGCCTGTATCAAGCACTGATTACACCATACGATCTACAGCTCAATCAAGAAATTCACATCAAAAGTGCTAATCTGCTAGTATAACTATTATAATTATTATTAACACCACAAATATATATAAAGCTGTTGGGTGTGTGTGTTATGGTTAATACACAAGCAGCCTCTACCGTCCAAACTTCTTCAACTCGAGATATCTCAATGGTGGGAATACAATGGCTGTGAAGCCGATACCAAGCCAATCTCCAATATCACCACCATACTCACCCCCAATCATCAAAGCAATAGGACCAGTGTACCAGATTTGATACATGCCTACGATCGCGCCAGCAAATCCAATCAGGAATGATAAGAGGGCTGCATATCCGATTGGTAGCTTGGTTCTGTCGTTATAAATGGACCAGTCGAACGATTTGCCTTGGAGTTTGTGGAAGATGAAATATTCCTCAAGACTGATGGTGATCCAGGGGCAAATCCAATATGCCATCATAGGGAGGAAGTTCTCAAAGACGGTGTAAAGCTTGTTGCGGCCACATACGGAAAGGACGAGCTGTTGTACCGGAGTTAGTGTTATGGTCAGGTGAAAATAGGATGATGTAGAATGAGCTTACCTCTACTGCTGTGATGAGAACACACCAAAACCAACGAGGGATCTTGTTTGCCCAGCGTCCGAGTACCTGAATGGTCAATGCCGCACTGTAACTACATGGTGCGTTGTTGGTGATGGACCCAAGGGCAAGAATGACAACGCAGAAGCCGCCGAATCCTCCGAGTCTGCCATAGCACTCATAGAGAAGCGCGCCAGACGAGATATCATAGGCGTCGCTCCAGGCTGGAATGTTTGGAACTCCAGTAGCAATACCAACTCCAACAATGTTGGCAAAAATTACAGAGGTCCAGATACCAGTCCACGTGGATGCAAATGTCATCCATTTAGGATAATCTTTGGGGTAGTAGACGTAGAAGTCGGCACTGATGGCGGTAAATCCAATGATACTAGCGAATATCAAGGCGAAGAACGAACAACGGTTGGCATTAATGGTTCCGGAATCACCAACGGAGACTGCGTGGGTATCAAAATCTCCACCAGTGCAACCAATAAGTACGAACATAACAACCGCTTGTGGGATGTATCCGAATCTATTCATTTGTAAGCATTTTCAACTTCGATCTTCCAAGAATAGTGGCTATATTTACCTCTCGATTTTGTTCAAGTATTCGATACCGAAAGTAGCGACTAAACCGATGCAGATTGCGGCAATGACGCATCCAACGGCCAAACTCAAGCTCCCTCCGTTAACGGCTGAGATCATCTGTCCAGTGATGATACACCCAATAGTACCAAAGCCTACTTGCTGAACAACGTTGCAGCAGCATGCAATTTTCGAGGGCCAGTAACCCATGAAATAACGTCCAATGATCTATCAAAGCGCAAAAATTAGCACCTACTCAAACAATTATTTTTGAAGAAGCATACCTGAGTTCTATTGCCACTTTCTGGTCCATAAGTTGCCATATACGCGATTGATGTCGAGGCGAGCGCATTCGCAAAAATGACAATGCAAATACAATCTACCCAGCCGAGTCCATAAACCAAGGGTCCGAGCAGCCCAACAATAATGTTCATAGCTTGCAAATTGATACTGAACCATAGCGAGAACATGTGGAAATAGTCGTGAAGTGGACGCGGCACATGTTTCTCATTGTCAGCTACACGGGTGATACCACGGGCTTCCACTCCCCAGATCTTCTCCAATTTGACACTCCAGTAGCTCAAGCCTCGCTCGGAACCAGAATGTCGAGAACTGACATTCTCAGCATCGATAGTGGATTTGCCATCGCGGTCTGTGGAGTTGTCGGCGGCGGTATGGACTTGTACACCCTTCTCGATATCATGCTCTGTAGCAGCCTCCATTGTGAAAATTTCTCAAGGCTCAAAGTCGACAAACAACAAAGAGGAAAAAAGTTTGACAATTGGAGGTGGAAATGCCGGCAGGATAAACATCTACCATACCACTGGAATTGAGCTTATTTCCTTTCGTCGATACTCCGCCAGTTCGGCGACCGCACCTAAAAGGTTTGCATTTTTGGCCGCCTCCCACGTTAATTGAGTGTATAGTGTAGAGCATGCATTGCATAAATGGGGTATGGACAAAATATGGCATCCCGATTAGACAATACATGCGATCGTTCGCGAGTGGGCACGTCGCTTGAAGAAATTGACATTTAGCCGTGGTGCGGCTTATGGGGCCGATCCATCATATTTCCAGGGGTTTGGCAGGGTTCTCTGGGCCAGACCCCATACACGGGGTGGCAAAGAGATAAGTGACATCTGATTTCAACGCGTATAAAATCTTGCTATAATTTAAAAAGTGGATTTGGCATTCTACGAAGTATTAATTTTTATTGCGGTTGACCCATCTAGTCGAGAGTTCCTCGACAGGCGAGCTCGCATGCTAATTTCTACCCCATCCCATCCCACGGTGAGAAGATGTATTTCTAATTCTTTAATCCTACTGCTAAAGCACAGACATAGCATTGCGGAATTAAAGATCATGCTATTTGGCAGCTTCATTTCGAACATTGAGCTAAATAGCAATGATCAAAGACACCGAGGCTTGATTCAAGTGATGTCAATATCAAGGAGACTGTGGAATCTGCCTAACACCAGCAGTAGTTTTTCCGTTGCAATTTCACCTCGATTTCCTCTCTACTAGTGTAGCTTGCAGGGTAAAATTTGTCCGATTATTTGAAATGTACAGGGCGCATTGTAAAAACATGAGTTAGTTCCTCAAAATATCGAGTCGGTCGAGGTATCTCTCGAATATCGCACAGCTCCAATCCATAACAGCGCTTGCTCAATGATTCAGCACACAAGTCTTTTAAGAAAGGGAACAGCAGACCCTCGAATCTTCTCGGTAAATCTCGGATCTTTGACCGAGATGATTACATCATGTGTCTCAATCTTATGTGTCTTACTTCGTCTGGTCACGCAATCGTCGCCTCGAAGATTCCATATTCTTTTCCCAAACTCATTAATAGGAAAAGCTAAGTGTGTTTGTAACTTTAGACAATTTTTGTTACATTTAGCTGACATGACGTGATGTTTTCTCTACTAGATTCTGATTCGCTTTCTTGTGAAGACTGCAGCGAAAGGATCTCAACACTACTGCTCGTCTCAAATTTCTGGTTCATCAATAGTTTCTGGGAACTGATATTTATTTACTTATCTTCAATTTATGTAAGAAGCTCTCGAATGTAACAAGGGTTTTGCGTGTCTGGAAAGGGGTTGAATAGGTACAATGAGTGTTTTTTTGCTATATTGTTTGTTTATGTAGCTTTGGGATATATTATCGACATGGTATTGTTGGTTGATATTCCGGTGTTGACCATTCCATATCTCCTACGATACTATTCTAGAACCTCTCCAGCCTATCCAGATTGTCTACGCAGTCTTTAATTCACAACAATTGCAATTCCCCAAGAACTCTATTACCTACCTCAGTTGGTGGATTGGCGAAACCTCCACCTTAATTCTTGTGGCTAACGTTTCATATTTAAGGCTCCCTATAGCTCAAACTGTGAGATTAGATTCTTCTACGCTGAAGTCTTCGTTGAGGCAGAGATCACAAATGGAGATGCAAGAGATTGGGACGGTAAATCGTTTCATTCTGTGGGAAGTGTTGATGATATAGGAGGTGGGTATCTTTACGAATGCTGAAGAAAAAGAATTGAGGGGTGAGACTATGAAGATGAATGGTAGAGGGGCTGATGCTGTCACAAAACATAATGGCGATGCTAAGAGAAGTCGGGCTTCGGATATGGTTCTTTAATCAAAGTACAGGACCACGCAACGGCGTATACACAGTACTATGTTTCATATATAGAACACAGAATACTTCTTCGATATGACGACATTACTCCAACCACACAGAGTCAATACTCAGGCAGATTCTCTTTAACCAACTCATTCAAATTTACTACTTCTCAATAACCAAAATCCCATAATTAGGAATCTCCTTATAACTCTCCAACTCCTTCAAACTAGCTCCTCCCTCTCCCTCCCCCCTCAACCACCTCTCCGGCACCTGCGTAACCCCCCACTCCAACTTCCCCTTCAACCCCGCCTCTCGCGCACACTCCTCATAAACCTCCCTCCTCAAATGATAACACTCAAAATCCAAATCCCCCACCGGCGTATCCCCATGCACCCGAAAATAAATCCCCTCCTCCACATCTCGAATATGGTTATACACCAAATACCCGCTTCCACCCTGACTCATCGGTCTCGCGCTCGCCTCCGCATTCACCGACGCCATCGGATCAGAAGTCGGCGGTACAGTCACCGATACAAACCTCCCTCCCTCTTTCAAATTCACAGCGATATTGCGAAACATATCCACCAAACCCTTGCGATCACTCGCATAATTCAGAAGCCACGCCGCAAACACGATATCGAAGGGTCCGTCTTGATATTTCGTCGGAACGGAACAATCGCCTTGGATGAAGGCGACGGCGCTTCCGAGACGCGGCGCAGAGTCGATCATGACGGCGCTGATGTCGACGCCGAGCACAGACTGGGCGCCCCAGGATACGAAGGGATAGGTGTAGAACCCGGTGCCGCATGCGAGCTCGAGGATGCGTGCATCCTGGATGTACGGTGTGATGGCGGTATGCACATTTTCGCGCTCGATGAGGGCGATGGAGGCGGTGCGGATGTAGTCGTAGGGGCCTTGGATGGTGTCGTATTGGTGGCTTGAGTTGGCCATGGTTCTGGGTTTGAGTTTGAGTTTTTGATGAGGGGTAGCGAGGGGGAGGGAAGAATGAATGTGGGTCGGGGAAAAATGATCTTCTTTCTAGCTAATGAATGATCTTCTACGAAATCACTATAATATTTTGGGATTGAAGATCTCGAATTCAAGTATAAGATATCGATCGAGAAGTCCCACTCATTCCTTCATTCAAAGTCTTCGATATTCTTCTCTTGAGTCTCTTCTATGCGTATTCTTAACGGAATTAGGAAAGCGGATCTCATCACTCGAGATTCACTATTCAGTCCCACTTCAGAGCCGTTCGGGAGATGTACCCATTGAGGTACATACCCATGTGGATTATCCCTTGCCATCCCGCCTTGGAAATTTCAACCCTTGTTAGTATTCCACAATTCGGACAAGGATAGGCAACGTGGCAAAAGTGGGATGATAAAATTTCTCTGAGTGTCGGTAGAGTGTTTCCGAGATGGATGCAAACTATCGAACTCAGTGAAGCTGTTGCAGTGCAAAAAAAATAGCATATAGAACATATCACCGTTGTGTATATTTCGCCATAAGAGTAAAATTAATTGTATGGGATAAAATCAACGCTTGCAGCCCTGAATCTATTGAATACCAACTCCTTTGAAACCGCCATACCATAATTACATACCGTACAAAAATGCATCATTATACACCGCATACCACACACCAAAACCAATTCGTAGAGGATCCAAGCAATCATATATAGAGGGTAAAGGAAGGTATAACCTTATAAAGGCAAAAAGATAAATCAATCAAAGGAGCAGGTATTGAACCACACCCGATTTGAACGGATAACCTTTCGATCTGGAGTCGAACGCGCTACCGTTGCGCCAGCGGTCCTATTGATCAATTTTATATAAAGTGTACTTTCACTGTTGTGCATTTTATTCTTTAATTCTCAACCTCTAGTGGTTCGGGGTGTAATTTGACCATCTAGAAATCCGTGAGCACTCACACGGTCGCGAGTGAGATCTTCGTATTCGTCTTCAAGAATAGGATCAAAACTGACATGGCTTTGGTTAGTAACGTTTGATAGTTCAGTGTGAAGACGAAGAATATAGACAGAGAAGAAAGAGGTAACGATGGCACATACCCCTGCTCACCAACGATTTCCTTGGTGTATCTGCATAGTTGTTCTAATTGTGTTACACATCCTGTAAGGGACTGACTGTAGCCTAGAAGTTTCTGTTAAGTTACGTCTTGGGAGGGTAGGTAAATACGCTTAAATTTTGAAGAGCCTAAGTGTCGGAAGTATAAAGTACGTACTGTAACTATAGATTTGAGACCATTTCTTTCCTCCGGGCAAGTTATTTGCCGTCTCACTTGTATCATTGTTTTTCTTACTCTTGCTTTTCCTTTTACTTCGTTTCGACTTAACGGACATACTACTAGATGTCGCAGGAACATTCATGGATTCTAGTAGAGCCATACGGTCTAACAAACGTCTTCGGGCAGATGCTGCGGATGGAAGATATCGCTGTTCTTTAATTAGTATCAGAAATTTGACTTGTCAGACAACGAAACTCACAGGGACCTTCCTATCACCTCGCAATGCCCCAGCCAGAACATACAAGTTCATGAGGATACAGGCGACGGCATCACGTCGAAAGGCGAGTAGCGATTCAGATGCCTGCTCGTTCTCGGAAAGATAATGTGGTTGGAAAAAGAGTGAGGACTGTCGCACAGAGACAAGATACTCGAAGAACCGTTCGCAAGCATCGATTAATGCCGAATAAGGAAGTGGATTAAAGGGGCCGCGAAGTCGAATTTCATGACGAGTAAGAGCCTGCAAAGCGTCAGCATGTTTACAATCAGGAAATCAAATGGAAACTTTTATACATACCAATAGTTGTCGTATTCTAACAAACCCTTCTCTCAGGCGACCTTCCAGCATTTCTTGAAGAGTATTAGTCCTGTTTAGAGGTTATGGGCAAAAACACGTACCAGATTGTTGCACATCTTTCACACCTGGCTCTTCTCCGTCTTCATAATATACATATTTTGCCACAACACCTGCATTAATCAACAAGAGATTCAATAATCCTGAGAACATAGCTTACCTCTGTAAATTATACTTGAATAAATGAGCATCGATGACAACGCCTTCCTCAATTCATGCCTCGCGACAAATGGCCATAGAAACCAATTAACAATAACAGCAGATACGGTACCAACCAGGAAAGCAACTCCTCGAGTCCAAGCCACAGTAACAACTGGGATATCATTCGGAGCTGTATATGCACCCAGTGAAACAACTACAAATGATATGCAACCTACAATTCCGGATCGAGGATGGGGACTTTGCGTAAATCGATACATCATAGGTATCATGAATATGGCTGCAAATACAGCCATAACGTATGGATTTCCATTGTCAGCACCATAAGCTATACCCCCCCATACAGCGCCAAGTATAGCACAAAAAGCTCGGGTTATCAAATCTTGAAGATTTCCACCAACTCTGCCAGGAATCAGTTCAAGTCATATCTAAATAGACGATTTGGTACCCACCTTGGATGCATCATTATCCAGACCATTATAACTGCCCACCAACTTTCATATTTGTTCCACCAACTCCTACTTTGGCTTAACCATGCTGGCACAGATAAGAGAGAAGTTACTATCGCAACTTTGAACGCAAATCTAGTCTCGAAGCCTTGTAAACGATGAAGGACTTTCCAAGTTCTGTATCTTAAGCGCTTTTGTCTGGAGGCTTGTGAATTTTTATCCATGGCTATTTCTTCTTCCTCGGCATATGCCCCTCTAGTATCAGTAGGCTCAAGATCGTCATAATTTTCTTCTTCCTCTGTGGCCCTTTCTTTCCGTGGAGCAGGTTTATAAACATTTGCCATTCCTTTCATTGTCTTGGCGAGTTCTCTTTGACTTCGGAAAAAGAAACCTGCTGTTACACCACCTCTATCGTGTCGAACTTGCCCATTTGTACGTTGTAGAGCTTTGCCAAACGGATAAGATGGAAGGTAGATTCGCCAACCAGGGCGTCTCTGCTGCATTTCGTTTACTTTAACAAGAAGAGCCTCAGCAGTATTTGCGGCTTGTCTGATAGGATGGACAAATAAGAATATTTCGACAACTTCAGGATGGTCAGAATATGTTGGAGGTAAATTTGGGTTCTGGAGAAGCCTATGATTGTTCAAGTCAGTATCAATAGACGGTACAATCTGTTCCCACATTTTTCAGTCTTTGAAGAGCGGCGAACTTCCGAAGATAGCCAATAGCCAATATTCCAGGTCATTTAATACTTTATAGAAATTATATGCAGCACAGATAAGAGTTCCAAGCAAACTCTATATATTCAGCGGATAGCATGTACCAAACAGATGCAGAAATCATATTCCATCAGAGTGTCATCTGGGTTATCAAAGATCCAGAAAACCAATACGCTGATGTGAATATAACACAATCATGGAGACTAGAAGAGAAAAGAAAGAAAAAACAAACAAACAAGGAGACTAATACGTACTGCTCTTCTTCTTCGTCGTATTTGATTTTGGCCTTTCTGATGCTCGTGATCGCACCCACAATGTCAGAAGAAACATCCTTAGGAGGACCGAGAAATACTCTATGTCCAGACATGTCCATTAACACAGCATCGCATCTTTGCAATGCCATCTTCAAACATGACAATAAATTCGATGTAGGTTCTGCAAGTTTGCTGGCCACCAACTCCACTGCTCGGTCCTCAGTATCTGATCTCTGTAGCTTTGGACGTCGTGGGCCATCAATATTAATCACTGAAGCAGAATGAAACCGTCGAATACTGAGTGCTGATGCATCTGGGGATAGAGCTATGTCGGAATCTTCTTCTTTATCGGAGTCATCGAATAAATGGGATTCCATTCGGAGAGACAAGAAAGATCTTATCACTGCTTGCATTAAATTTCGCAATATTTCAACGTCCGAGGGCTTGAAGCGGGTAACGGATATATCAAGAACCAAATCTCTGTACGCCTGTGAAAGGTTGACGAAAGTAAATGCCAGCTGTCTATGGACAGTGACTGGCTCTGATTGAGGGAGTTGGAGTCCTTTTTGCATAACGTCAAAGGCATTGTGTAAGCTCACAGCCAATGATCTTGCGCCAGCATCAGGAACCACCTAGATGATGTTAGCGGTGTCTGATATGGAAGGCAAAGGGTTGATTGAACCCGAAGATGCAAGTTTCTGCCGAGTTCCAATATAGACAAGACTCGCAGAGTGAAATGACAATAGTCTCACCGACAAACGATTTTCGCGGGACAATGCTGCAAAGGAACTTTACTTACAACACAGCACACTATGAGAGCAATAGCTTGGCCAAGCAACCATGGTATGCCATATTCAAATAGCACCCTCCAAGCAATAGTCTCAGAGGTATCGGCAAGACAGGTGAATAGAACCGCCATCCCAGCACATAAAACGAGTTGGTACAATCTTATGTAATACGAACGGAGTGCCGCGATCATGCCCATGAAAACAAGAAGGAAAGCGGCCAAAATTCCTCCATATCCTCTTCTGGCAACAGCCGTAGAATCTGATAGCCAGAGCGCAAAAGCCCCCCACCCTAATCCTCCTGCAGTTCCGACAATCGTTAGTATCGCTCCATCAATCTGAGCGCCAACACTTCGACCTGAATGGTTGATAATTGTCGATATGACCATGATATAATTGTAACGACCGAGCCAATTTCTGATAACGGGAACCAAACACAGAATATAAGAAATGAAGAAAGGTAGAAACGATTTGATGAGCTTGATACCAGCTCGTGTAGTCACCAATTGTTTAGATATTTCCTTGATTCCGTGCCATTGTCTTGGGAAGAAACGCTTTAATGACAATGGATGATGTTTCTTGAACCCCGCTGGTAATGTGAATTCTGCATCTTTCATGAGCTCTTCATGACTTATTTTCGGTGGCTTAAAGAAGGCAGCATCGAAAAAACCATCTCTCAATTCTTCAACGCCATAGGTTTCGAGATCTAAATTATAATCTTGTAAAAGATCCGACAAGTGGCTCATGTGACTATGACTGAAACTGAAACTGCTTCTGGGAGAAGCTGGATTTGAAGTTGGAGGACTTTTGATAGAACCAGGTCTTGAGCCAGCCAGAGATCTTGATCGCCGTGGAGTATATGATCCCATGTAAATACTAGCAGCTGGCGATTTTGCTTGACTTCCTTCTGGTTCTTGTACTCGAATGTGCCTATCATTAGTATGCGATCTGATATTCACGACAGGCTTGTGAAGCCTTCGACGAATGTGTGATCCATCATCTGCTGCTGTAATTGACTCCCTTCGACCAAACCTGGGAGCGAAGGATGGAGTAGAGAAAATTATATGAGGAGGAGGAGGGGATGATGGAGGGGATGATTGATTGTTGTCTCCACTGTCTCTGGTGGAAGCCATTGCGGCTGATGGAACGGAGAATGACGAGAAACTATGACGCAAATGAGACTATTCAGATGCATTTCTCGACTCAATTGAGGATATGGGTAAAACAAAGAGTACCGGTAGTTCCAAGTAATAGGAGAGTTTATATTTATAAAATTTCCACCTTTAATGTCTCCACTAGGAAGAAAATAATATGGAGACGTGGGATTCATTTCGATCTTCAGTCTTTGGGCGGTATGAGAGAAAGTTAAAAGCTTCATTATCGGATAAGTCTAATCAAAGGAATATCCACATTGGGCAATTAAACATAATCTACCCGTAGACCTCCCAGGTAGGTACGAATTCAGGTCCTTTTTCCTTTTTTGGCTTTTTTCTTCAGTAGCCCGCCTCCAGCTGTTCATGAGCCTCTTATCGAATCATAACAGCCAATCATTTGCCACCGAACATCTCAAACCAACTGTTATCGTTCAATTCTCAATTTCAACATTGCTGACTAAGACGCTGCAGTTATGCTTTGGCATCGCTGACTAATACCCGTGACTGCATTGTGCTCTAGCATTGCTGACTAATAACTTCACAAGGGTGTCTTCTGGACTACTGTAATATGCACGTGCTGAATAGACTAAATACGCTAACCTAACGAGCCCTGTCCTAAGCTAACCTTGGAAGCAAACGCACACCTCCTGGGAATTATCTCCACTCTCCACATCATCCATTTCTCGATATCCCAACCCTTTATATCAGACTGCAAGATTGGTTCATCCAGTATGAGTTCCGCTACATTCCACGGTGTAGGCTCTAACCTCAAGATGTCCTCTTCAAAAGTTATCGATTTGGTGTCTGATGAGGAAAATTCGGATATTGATGATGGAGCGCCCCACGGTGTTGTTCGAGATATCTCACGTGGCGTACCGCAACACCACCAAAATGCAGCGTCGCAGGATCTTGAAGCGGCTTTACCTGCCAATGAAAATAATGCAGGAGACGAATTCGAAGAGGAAGAAGAAGAAGAAGACGATGATGATGGTGGTGAAGATGACGATGATTCTTTCGATAGTAGCTTTATGGAAGATGCTGTAGAAGCTTTAACTGATGATAATATACTTGATAATCGTAAGTTCACCCCCTATCTTCTGATCGTCAAATGTGCTAAAAATAGACATCAGATTCTGATCCTGAGCGATGCACTCGTAGGGAAAGTCAGCATTATCGTAACATGCTTCGAAAACTCGGACCCCGAGAATTCTGTGCAGCTACTGTGGAAGCGGACGCTATTACCGCTAAAAAGCTCTTGACTGCGTTTGGTGTCCTCCCACCAATGCATCTTGAAGGTATGCCCGATGAAGAATACTATCAGTTTCTAAGTTTCGCTATACGCCGTGAATTGCAGAAACGTATAAAAATTCCAAAGTATAACACTGTCGACGATGCTATAGACCTCATTAAACATGCCAAGAAAATCATTGTCATCACCGGCGCTGGTATTTCCACTTCTCTTGGTATACCCGATTTCAGATCTGCAAATGGACTGTATGCACAGTTCGGACACTTGAATCTCGACGATCCTCAGGAGATTTTCAACATTAATAAGTTCAACGAAGATCCGTCAATTTTTTTTGGTGTTGCAAAGGCCATTCTGCCAGGAATTACTCGATATTCCCCAACCCATCAATTTATTGAAATTTTGCAAAAGAAAGGCAAATTACTCACCAACTACACACAAAATATCGACAACATCGAAGGCCTTGCGGGAATAATGCCAGAAAAAGTCATTCACTGCCATGGTTCGTTCGCAACCGCCACGTGTCAAGCTTGCGGGCACCGAGTAAAGGGCGAGGAAATTTTCGAGGATATCAAAACTGGGGTAATTCCACGATGCAAAAGGGCAAATTGCCCACCTGGTTCTCAATCAACTATCCCTCGCAAGCGTAGGAAAACTTCGATGGGTGGCAAGAAAAAGAAAAACGGACAATATAGTGATGACAACGAAAGCGATGATATTCCCGAACCTGGCATCATGAAGCCGGACATCACTTTCTTCGGCGAAAAACTTCCTGATGTCTTCTCGGATAGACTCAGCAAACATGATAGAGATCAAGTCGATCTCGTCATCACAATTGGTACATCCTTGAAGGTCGCACCAGTCAGCGAGGTAGTTCCATATCTTCCTAGCCACGTCCCACAGATTCAAATCAATCGGGATCCCATTGGTCACCTCGCTTTCGACATCGACCTCGTCGGTTTGTGCGACGTCGTCGTCTCAAAAATCTGCAAGGAACTCGATTGGGAGCTCGTCAACTCGATGATTCCCGATGATCAAGAAATTGAGATCGAGACGCACCCCGATTATCCCCATCGTCATCAATTCACACAAACCCACCCCAAACCATCACTGGAACCGGCAACAGTACCTAACTCGTCTTAGACTTGAGCTCTAGAGCCTGGTTTCTGGATACGAAATCACATAATGACATGGCGTTTGGGAAGTAGCTTCGCATTATTTAATTTGCCAATTTGGATGTCCATGGACAAACCCTTGCAGATAGAAAATTTGTACAGGGCAGGCGCATATACATAGAATTTCTTAGGAGTCTATCAAATACTTCATCTGTAAGAACGGGTGTCGTCAGAATTTCATATTAATCTCGTAATACATATGTAAGCAAGGGGTTCTGGATGATTGGGGTTTCCTTAAGGATTGTTCATGGAGATACAGGGTGGTATGGCTAGGTAGCAAGCATATCAATATTTAAAACATTCATTCAATCATTCAACAAGAATAACGACAACAATCATGCAATTGATCAATCCCACGGTGCACAACTGTAATCATCAATTTTCATGAATCCTCTTTTACATTTATCTGTAATTTTCCCTAAAGTGCCAACTTCAAGGCAGGTAGGTATAAACTAAAAATCCATGCACGCACGCATACATCCATCCATTCTTCTTGATTCATCACAGCCCATCTATCCATAAAAACATCCCTCTCGATTGCTCACTCGCTATCAATATCTCATTCATATTCATATCTAATTCGCTCAAAACATACTAAACTGGTATCTTATTTTTTTCTGTTGCTCTTTTCCTCTGCTCACCAATTCATCCATCCCTCCACCTCAAATATCTACACCCATCCTCTCCTCCACCCACAGCAAAATTTTAAATGTGGTATGTGTATTAAAAAGACCGTCGTTGAAGCTATAAAAAAAGAATCGAAGGAGAAACGCCATAATTGTATATTTCTTTCCGCCCTTTACGCCGCGTGCTAATGTTGAGTAGCACAATGAATTTCGTAATGAAAGAACGAAAACCAAAAACGATGTTTCAAGCGCTAATGTAAAAATACATATTTACATAAAGTTTGGGTTCTGTAGTTATCAAATAAATAGATGAATAAGATTGGTTTTATTCATCGTTTGAAGCTTTCCTTGTGGGAGTAGGAATTTTCAACGTCGGAATGTCAGCCGCAGGGACTGGTGAGATTTCCGGGATTTGTGATGGTGGAGCATCGAGATGGGTTGGGTTTTCGGTGATGATTGGATCATCCGGCTTGGTGTCTGGGTGAATTTGAATTTCATCAGAAGCTTCGATTTCGGATCTTGCTTTAGAACGTGTAAATCCCATCGCGTCACTCTCACCGTAGTTTCTCTCAATCGGAGACCATCCAGCAACACTACCAGCGATGATACCAGCCATGACAGTCGTGGCACCTAATGCTGAATTTGATCGAGATCTGGTGCTTCGTCCACGTTTGCGAGTTTCAGGAGTTGAGAAGCCGTTCTTGCCAATAGCGTCCTCTCGGTTGGGATCGTCTGAAGGTGTTCCTGGTGCTATAGAATTTTCTCTTGATCGAGAACCACTCCTAGAACGTGGCAATAATTGATCGCGAGTTTGTTGCATGGCAAATTTCAAGTTGTTCAATCGACCACCCTTGAATTTCTTGAGGAAAGTCAATTCTTCTTTGACGTCTGCCAATGGCTTAGGGAATCTGAACTGCTCCTCCTCATCAGAGATGGTAACTTCTGGATTCTTCTTTCGGTTCTTCAAATAGCTTGGGACCAGCGAGATGAGTAACTCATCAGGGATGAGACGAATGCAAGCTCCAACTGGGATAGACAAGAAACCGAGAATGATGGAGTATGCCCATTGAGCTGCGTTAAGATGAACCACATTAAAAGCTTTGCCACCAACAAAAATGATCATAACCTGACCACCGACCATAACAACATTGATTGCCATGAAGAACCAATTGCGAGAGACTCCTTCAAAGATGTTGAACTTGTTATCAAGACGACGGTTACTAAATTGAGTCAGTATAGAATTCAAAGTTTTGGATTTTCAAAATACTTACTTCCATTGATTGAAGATTTGCATCCACACAAATGTGTTGAAGACAAGAGTTGGAATCTGTGCAATTTCACGATCGGATTGATATGAAAGAATGCTTTCAGCGCCAAAGAACAAAAGTAAGGTGATGGTAAGTTGATAAATCGATTCGCCAATAATCATTTTCCACATCGTCATGGTGATAAGAGGTGCAGATTTGGGGTCCGGTTTTCGATCAAGAATGCTCGCAGTTGGTGGATCGGTAGCCAATGCAAGAGCTGCCATGGTATCCATAATAAGGTTGACCCACAACAATTGCACAGCAGTAAGAACAGAAGTTTCGTCCGAACTGGCAACAGCTGAAATGAAAGTTAAGAGAACGGCAGTAATGTTGACAGTAACTTGAAATTGCAAGAATTTCTTTACTGCATCGTTAACAGCACGTCCCCACATCATAGCCTTGACAATCGAGTTGAAGTTATCGTCCATAAGAATGATAGCAGAAGCTTCCTTTGCAACCTCAGTACCAGCGATACCCATAGAGAAACCAACGTCAGCCTTCTTTAAGGCAGGCGCATCATTGGTACCATCACCAGTAACTGCAACAGTTTCGCCAAGTTTCTTGAGAGCTTTAACCAAATCCTCTTTATCTTTTGGACTGGATCGTGCAAGGACTTGTAAACGTGGAATTATCTGCTCCTTCTTGGCCTGACTCAAATTTCGGAAAGTTGGACCTTCCATAATGATACCGCCCGGAGTGTAGATACCACACTCTTCAGCAATAGCTTTAGCAGTGACCATGTTATCTCCAGTAACCATGCGAACAATCACACCGGCGTTTTGACAAATACGAACAGCCTCGGGGACACCATCACGAAGAGGATCTTGAATTCCTACAATACCCAAGAGAACCATATGCTTGAAAATATCATCGAAAACAACTTGGTTTTTCTCTCCTTCAATGATTCGAGCGCCTTTGGCAGGCCATCTATCGAAATCTTTGTATACGAGGGCGATTGTGCGAAGCGATCGGGAAGCATAATTGTCAATGAGCGAAGTCAAAGTTTGACGGTTATCATCGGTCATGTGAACGCTGCTAGTGTCCTTAGTTGGGTCGCGAATGATGTCCGAGCACTTTTCGAGCAGAATCTCAGAAGCACCCTTAACGTAGAGCCTATATTTTCCATTATCAAGTTGTACGACAACTCCCATACATTTTCGGCCTGAATCGAAAGGAATCAATTGTGTGATGGTGGCATTAGAGCGCTCTTGGTCGAGTGAGCTAAGTCCGATGTGTTCCCGTACGAAGAGCAAGAGCGCAGTTTCTGTTTTGGAACCAATGAAGCTGCTTTGACCCTCGACCTCGCCCTCGAAAGCTGTAGAGTTTAGAACAACCGAGTGCTTGATTAATTCCTTGACACTTGGATCCAAAGTGGATACCACTTCTCCTGGAGACATATTGTCTGCTTCTCGCTGTGGTTGCTTGCCTTTGTCCACTTGATCTTTATCAATCGATTCAATTGTACCACCAAATCGAGAGCTAGTTCCCAAGGTTCCTGCAACAACTAACATCTTGTTCTGAGTCAAAGTACCAGTCTTGTCCGAGCAAATAGTAGTAGCATTTCCCATAACCTCACAAGCTTTGAGATGTCTAACCAAATTGTTGTCCTTCAACATGCGAGTTGTAGCAAAAGCTAAGGCTAATGTGACGGCAAGCGGTAACCCTTCAGGAACAGCGACCACGATGATTGTGACTGTGACGATGAAAATGTTGAGGAATTCTTGACCCTTTTCGGTTGGGGTATTGTGGTTCTTAGGGAGACGGACTAGAAATTCGATAAACAGGACGATGAAGAGGAGTAAACCTGCAGCACCACCAAGTTTTGCAATGTATTCGGCAAGTGTGTTCAGTTTTGTTTGGAGAGGTGTAGACTCAGGGTCTTCTCGGAGTGCAACCAATGTCTTTCCATACATGGAGTTCACACCTGTAGCTGTGACCATGAATGTTCCAACTCCCTCACTGACCTGTGCTCCCGAAAGAATAAAAGGGTCCAATTTCCTCAAGCTGTCGTGATTTTGAATTGCATTGTAGACATCATCAGCTGGTCGCTTTCGGATCAAATCGGATTCTCCAGTTGTCTGAGATTCGTTGCATACAACATTGTGTCCTTCGATGAAAATTCCATCCACAGGAATCATATCTCCTGGTTCTAGATGCATAACATCACCAACCAAAACATCGAATACCGAGATTTCGACAGTTTTTCCAGACCGAATCACGTTCACATCACGATCTTCCTTTTTCTTATTAAGTTTGACGAATTGACGTTCCTTTTGATAATCGTTAAGAGATCCCACAATAACCACAACCAAAATGGCTACTATGATAGCAACACCTTCGACCCATTCGATAGGAGGATGTTCCGAGTCGTGTTTCGTTCCAAATGTCTGATACAGTCCAACACCCAATGATATCGCGGCTGCTATCGACAGCAGGATCAGAACCTTGTCATTGTAAGTAATCCACATCAATTCGAAAATACTTTTGCCTTTCTTCTCGGGTAATCGATTATCTTTGAAGACGCGTTTTCGATCAGAATAAGCACCCTGTACTTGAGTATTCGATTGACCATGTCCAGACCCTGTCGATGGCAATGAAGACACCTGGGTAGCTATTGGATTCTTTGAAGACTTCGATTGTTCACTGAGATCCGGTGAATCTCGAGATGCAGCAGCTCTTGCTTCCTCGAAAGATATCGTTCCATCTAATGACTGCTCGTCCACACTCAAACCACTTCTTCGATCCGTCCGTAATCCCTTTTCTAATCCTGCAAGACCTCCAAGGGCGTAGAAAGCCGCCAAACTTTTACCATTGACTAATTTATTAAGTTGTCCTTGAGAGAATCCAAAACTGTTGTTTTCAACTTCGAAGTCCTCTTCAGTTCCTAGATCCGGCTTCAAAGCATCCGGGTCGTTCATTATATCATTATTTCCATCCAACTCTCTGTGTTTATCCATCTGTCCTGCGGTTGAGCCTCCAGCGTAAGTGTCACCACTGTAATTTGTATTTGAATGGTTTCCATCGTCAGATTCAATCGAGTTCTGTCGTGATCGAAGACCAGGAACTGCCAGGAACCCTGGAGTGCCTCTCGACGTTGGTGATGAAACATTATGTGGTGATGTCGGCCTGCTATCTCGGCTGTCGAATGAGTTTGTCGCTCTTAATTGTGGTATCGACGAATGACTTCCTTGACTAGAATGATGAGGAGCTCGAGGTTGTGATCCTGTTCCATCATACGTCGCAGGACTGATATCGCCTTGTAAAGTTGAAGGGGAGTTGGGTAGAGCCCTCAAAGCAACTGCGTCGTTATCCATAGCTTGAGGTGGACTCATGTTACGAACAGCAGAAGTATCGATTGTTATCGTAGGTCTTTACTCGGTGAAACATTAGCCATTTTGGGCATGGAATTGTTGGTATGTATAGGGAAGTAAGGGAGGGAGGGATCTAAGACTTACGCTCTTTGCCTCTTTGCCCCCGAGCTTGGAGAAGTTCCACCTGAGTCCGACATACTAAACTGATTTTGTATACGTAGAGCTCTTTCGTTGTTTTGTCAATACACAGCCCGAGGCGCAAGCCTTGGCGGTTATTTGATGGAATGAAGTTTCTTATGACTCGTAGGCATCGATGAGAGGCTGTGTTATGGATGATGGCAGCCAAAATCTAGAGAGTCAAAGGATATATAAGCCAAGGTCTTCCAAGCTATATAAAATTGAACTTTAAATTTGATTCACATGCCAGAGTCCATAATCATGACAGAAAGTTGGTCGAAAAATAATGACCGAGAAGAATATCCAAGAGGAATCACGACGAAGAGAAGAAGGAAGGGGAAAGGGTTATTGAAGCCTTGTGCAATTGTGGATATGGACAGCAGCAGAGGAGTATGATAGCTCACCTAGAGGACTTGTACATCAAACAGCCCACAGCACTCTGACTTGCAACTTCACCCAAAGTGTCTGGCGGTCAATGGCTTGGAATTTCCTTGGGAGGCAGGCGCAATTTGATGATGGAAGTTTAAAAGAGGTTTTCATCCATTCGCAAGTAAATAATGTTTGTGTTTGCGACAACAAGAACAAGCTCTCCTGTAGCTTGTTGAAGTTGATATTGAAGGAACCGAGTACTCTCCCTCTTTTTTTCTTTTGAATCTTTCTTCTTATCCTCCAGGTAAAGGAATTTCTAGGAGTAAGGAGAGCACGGTGTAGAATCGTAAGACGGTGGTAAGCTACGATAGGATAGGTAGGTAGGTAGGCATAGATAGAAAAAGTAGTTGAGTGTGAGAGAGAGGATATTGTGCAGGGCAGGGTTAGTGCCAAGCCTCTCACATTGAGGCAGTGCAAGAAAACTTTATTTTGCACCAGAGCGTCAATGGAACGGATTGAACAAATGAACGAATGAACAATTGATAAATTGATACACGACGGATCCTTTCGAGAACTACAGAGAACTACTACCAACGAAACCAAAAGGGCGGTAGAGACTGGAGACTGGAGACTGGAGACTGGAGACTGGAGACTGGAGTACGGGAGAGGAGAAGAAAAGAAAGAAAGCGATAAGGAAAATTGATTGGGTTTCATCATCATTATCATCATCGTTGGATTGAAGATATGCCTTTCACCTAGGAGGGAGAGAGAGAGAGAGAGAGATCATGAGTTATAACACGTGAGCAAGGCAATCTCTTGATGTGTTTTATCCAACCCAAGTCGTCATCACCATCACCATCACCGTCACCATCACGATTCAATGTCGGATATTCAATATAAAATGCACCTCCGTATGTCTTGTTTGATTGCTCTTACACTCACGCACCCACGGCACTCGACATTGGAAACAACACAAACGGACACCAATTTGGAAGACCCGCCTGTTTGTTGCCATCCTATGGCCCATTCTTTACATCTTACTCTATGCGGACTAGCTACCCACGATCTTATCCTATCAGAGTAATATAACTACAGACAAGCTTTTGATTCCGATGTTCTAGACATCTTACGGGAATTTTGCGATTACTCAATGAGGACTAGTTCTACTCAGGTACCTTCTCCACTCTGAAATTGAAAGCTCGAAGGAGACTTTCATATCCGTTGATTCCCTCCATGATACTCCACATCGGGGCTCTCACTGAATCCCTTCACAGCGCAGAATATCCGTGGTTGGTATTGATAGAGACTATCAGTATCATCATCGTTGTCACCATCAAAGACTATTAGTTATGATGAAATTCCAAGACTTTGTGCCAGAAAGGAAAGTCCACGCTAATTCAGCCAGCTCAACTAATCTTAACGGTACGATAGACGGTCTGGGTCTGGGTGGTGGAGAGGGAGAGGGAGAGGGAGAGGAAGAGCGCTAGAAGAAATCGAATCTGATGATTAAAATGGCTCGATTGGCTTGGAAGTGTAACAACAACTTTGGATATTTGTTGTCTCCAATCAAGAGGTCAAAGACATTCCCCATATTCGTCAATGAACGCTTGCTTGGCATACCATTTCACCAATCAATTATCGAACGTCAATCATCAACTGCCCATCATCAACTTGAGGCATGTTGATGGATTTCAACCACTCAACAACAGCACGGGGAAAGGGGTGATCACGGTAGTACCAAACAATCAATATGTGAATCTGTGAGTATGCTCCCATCCATCCCCATCCGCACATGCAAGTTTGTGCCGCCTTAATATTACAGCTATAACATGTGTTGTAACTTGTATGTAGTACAGATTGCCCCATCTCAATCATTCGAAACGAAGATATAAAATAAATTGCTCTAGTGACGGCACAATCCTCATCCCCCAAACACGGCAGAGGAAAGAGAGTTTTTTCAAACAAATTCTTCTCCACATTGAAATCTTCCAGAATCAATCACATCAAGCATGAACCTTGGCATGCAATCTATATAGATCGCAGCTACACCTGTCAAAATTGCCTAAAACCATATATTGCCTCAGACTAATAAAAGTGTCGTAATCTGTGATAAACATTGTTTGATGAATTCTCAAATCTCATGTTGGGGGTTGGAAATGCCATAGGCAAGGATTACCACACCTTTAAGAGAAGGCTGATGATACTTTTTGTAATTCATTATTCATCACTGGATCGAATTGGACTGGATTGAATTGGATTGGATGTACGAAGTATTGGAATACTATATCCATTTCAATTTTCCTCTTGGTTAGTACACCCGCCCGTCCAAATTCCAGAATCACAGAAATTTCCCATCGTGCCCTTCCATTCGCATCCCACCTTTCATTAATTACCCAGCTATTCACATCGATTGCCTAATCAACAAAATTACATGTCTACACCACCCCCTTCATCAGGCGCCGCCTCCTTCGATATCCCTCGCCTTGAGGCATTTGATTCGCTTAGCCATTCCCAGTTCTTCCTTTTGCCCAGAGCAATGCCCCTCTTGGCTGTGCTTGGTAGCGAGGACCGGATTTTTGCGAGATACGCCCAAAGTGCGCCTCTCCAGAGAAACAAGAATCATCGCCGTTCAAAAAAAAATTGTTTCTTTACCCGAGGCAGGCATCGGAGAATTTCTGCTGAATGATTGGTACAGGCTATCCATATTGCCCAAGACGCAATTCTCGGTTCCGGTTCTCATTTCACTCTGCGTTTGTCTGCATGCCATGCATTCGGTTAATTTCCAATACTGTAACCTCTTCTGCTTATCTATCTAGCCATTTACCCCCTCCGGATCAGATCAGATCACATCAGATACTGCACGTAAACACCGGTGGGCTCTACAGAAGGCAAACGAAAAAAAAAGAGGCTTGGATATCTCATATCCTATCCTATCGTAATCATTCCTCTTCCTTCTTCTTCGGACATTCCCTCCATCGAAATGTCTTGTACCTGCCGGAAACGGCTCCTACGCTGTGATAAGGTGGCAAGAAAAATCGGGGGAAAGGGGGCGCAGTCGCTTAGTACGACGTGAGAGCTTATCGGTTGGATGGATAGGCGTGTAACGGTATGTCATGTTCTCTTTGCGGTACCTGGTGATGAGATGGCTATCTATCACACCATTTAATCATATCACACTCCTCAAGCGGGATTTGAATTTTTTGTGAGAGAGAGAGAGTGTGTGTGTGTGTGAGAGATTTTTTTATTTTTTTTCTCAGCAGCATAAAGAAGGCTGTGCAGTTGGATGTGGAACTCAATGATCGACATCTAGATCATATCACACACCAGCACACACCAACCATATGATAGACAGGCACTAGATAGATACCTTGATAAGCTATCAAGACTCCAGACACGAAATCTTCCCAGGTTTTCGTAGCGCTCGGAGATGAGCTATAGTCGTATGGAAATGGAATCTAGAGCTCCATCCCGCCATCTCACGTCCATGTACGAGCAAGCGATGCATCTTTCGCTAAGCCACCTTGGCTTATGATTCTTTCTTGACTTTGTCTTGCCTTGGATATGGTGTTAGGGTTTCATATGTTTCGTATCAGATTTGCAATGTAAGTGTACTGGTACGTATGTATGTCTGAGACTGAGATGGTAATTCTGCCTGTGCTTGCAAGCGCAAAGATGAATACGCTTGCGTTGGTATGGACTTGGCTCAGGCGGCGAAGTGCAAGAGAGATGGAGGGGCGGTTTGTCAGTTCGCTCTTGGAGCTGTCTTGCGCGATGTTGTGCTATTCTATGCTATGCTATGCTACGGTGATAAATTTCTCGTCGAGAAGCTTTCAGCTACAATGGATGGGTGATGGGTGTTGGCACTCTCATAGTTCATACAGTATCGTATCTGCTGATCATGAAGTATCGACTTGCTTGCTTGCTTGCAAGTGTAAGTGTAAGTGTAAGTATAAGTATAAGCCGCGATGAACACGTAGCGTGGCGCTTTTCTATTCATTCATTCATTCAGACCTGAGACGCGAGACTCGGACCGATCCTCTCCAATTCAGAAACAAGAGGCAAAACTCCTCAGCCACACTCACATGTATCAGATTCATATATGGCTTCTAGGATTCTAGGTTGTTTGTTGATTTCATATGGGATATAGAACTATCGATTCTGAATGTCACTATGCATGTATGTATTGTATTGTATTGTATTTCACAACTCATGATTCTCTCTCATCACAATACGAGGAGTTGATGCAGAGGTAGGCACAGCACTTCTCCCCACCTCGTGTCATCAATATGAGCAGGTACGAAGTGGCTCATCTTATCCACTGTGATCTACCATACGTATCAAATTTACATACATACACATATCATATACCATCCCGGTCGTGCGTATCGCATCCCATCGTATACCGAACCGCAGCACCCTTTGTATGCGCGATATTGTGATTATGGTTATGATTTAAATCGCGCATGTACGCATGTATGTAGACAAGTAGACTTCACAGCCTCGAGGAGGCGAGGAGGTCGATGGAGATGAAATTGCGGTGTGCTGTGTTGGGATGTGGTGTCTTGGTGGGAAATTAGATGTGTATACATGGATCTGTGTATCTTTCAATCATTTATGTTTTGTATGCTCAACAACAAGTCGAGATACTCTTTGTTCCCCCTCCCCCTTCCCCTCCTCCCCCTTCACCACCCCCTCCCCTTTTCCTTCCCCGTAGATTAAACTTTGGAGTTCCAATTATGCTGCGCCTGTTGCGTATGAGAAGGAGAGTTCTACACGAAGTGTTGTTATTCATCGTGGATATTGGATATGGGATATGGGATATACATACACGATAGATATACATATGTTTACATTTGAGTTATGTACAGAGTATGTGATTCATGAGAAAAGATGAGATGGGATGAGATGAAACTCGATCAATGTAGAGTCGGTGTCAGTTATTGGTTTTTCGTCTTTAATTTTACTTTTACTTTTAGATTTAGATTTAGATTTAGATTTAGATTTAGATTTAGATTTAGATTTATATCTTCACGGTCCACGGGTTTGGAATTCTACAAGTGAGATTGTGGAATCGAATGGGAGTGCATGTATATGGGTGAAGAGATCTTTGTTTCTGTTGTTTGTAATGTGTGTTCTGCAAATGTGTTTTGTATACTGAGAGCTAAATACTCATTTTGATACTTTCTTTTGATTTCTGGCTTGAGGATTTAGTGTTTCGGGATGATTAGACTGTCGAGTTGTTGATTTTCGAAAATCATGTCATAGCTGGCTAGCTCGCTGGTGACTTGGCTACGCGCGAGACAGATGGTTCTGCGGGCTTTATTCTAGAGTGCCTAGATCCACGTTTCTAGGGACACGGAGTTATGTTGGGGGTGTTGGGAGAGGGAAGAGATGAAGGAGTGAAGGAATTACTTTTTTGAGGCGAGAGGTGTGTTGTTTTGATGGGATGGGATATGATGGGATGTATGATTGAGGCGTGAGAGTGTACACCTCGTCGGGGAAATCTTGATATCGTATCATGGATTGGGAGGGAATGTGGAAATGATGCTTAGTTGGTTGGTTGGGTGGGTGGTCTAGGTATGTTTGGAAGATTTTCTGTTTCTGATGTTTGATTTTTGAGAATCGTGGGTAGAGATAGGTGAGATAGGATGAGGAGAGACTAGTTGGTAGGATGAAAGAATGGATGAGATGGGACATGTATTTGTATTTGCAATTCTGTACTAGATATTATGAATTTCGTGGAGATGATGGGAATAGAAGGGAACTTGGTTTATTGCATTGATATTTTGATATGATGAGGAATGGGAATATAGAATTTATTGTTAGCATTAATGAATCTCAACTTGGAAAGGTAAGAGAAAGAGAAAGAGGGCTGAATGAAGATTTTTGTCTCCTGATGAATGGACACCGGTGGTGAGCGGGTGGAAGAGAGGGAGAGAGGGAGAGAGGGAGAGATAAGTTCCTGTAGATGGTTCGTTCATACTTCGTTATCATCATAATTATTCAAAGCCCAGTTAATCTATACCTCATCAATATAAAGAGACACGAAAAATGTAAATGATACTGTTTCATCGCTCTATCCTATCCATCCTCTTCTTCCTCTCCTTGTTTTGCCGTTTTTGCTTTCACATATAATTCCTCATCACAAAAATCTCGCATCATCTCATCTCATTCCTCCTCTATATACCTCTTGAGCCCTGTTTATATACGCCTCAAGTTCCTGATATACTTCATTACACTATACTGTACTATTATACTCCATCTCATCGCATTCATACATAGATACATAAATCTCTCCCTATACATAGATTTTCAACAGTTTTCCTATTTCCTTACTTCAATGTTTACATACATAAATTTAGAATTCATACAGTATACCTGCCTAGTTACCCACATATACATATGTATATTCTATAAGTTACAGACTCCAGAATTTGAGGTATTCTGTCTCTCTATCTTGCAAGATATTCTCTTGTATATGATTTTCTGGTTACTGTAGATACATCTGAGTGTTCTTCCACTGATATTTTATTCCTAACTGTCAAATTGATACAATTGATATGTTACTAGCTTCGTTCAATTACTTTATAATATAGATACGTATAACAACTCCCAATCCCTTACCATTTGGGTTCGGATTCGGAGAAAACGAAAGAAGATATGGAGGTGATACATGATATACTAGTATTCTATGTACATATCGCAAGGGAATGAGAAAGAGATGGATCAAGGAGATGCGGAGATGGGAAAGAGAGATGTATTGTACTGTACTGGACTGTACTGGTTTGTATAATTCCGTATCATGATCCAATACATCACACGATAAATAAAAAATTTGGTTTTGAGATATCTAGGGATTATGATGGTAGTAGATGAGAATGGGAGGTCGGCTTCAAGAATAGGAAGTAAAATGTACTGACCGTGTTAAGGGAGTTTAGGAGACGAATTAGAACTAGATATATACGGGGTGGACAAATTGATGAGATGTATGAAGTAGAGTTGTGTGGAGAGAAATTGAAATATTTCTATGATTCTGGAGGAAATTTGGAAAGAAATGAAGTAGATTTGGGATATGCGAGGAGATACTAGATGAGGTGGGGAGGAGGGAGGAGGGAGGGAGGAGAAAGGATATAAAAGAAGAGATGGAAGAGACCGTAATGAATGGGTATCAGGCATCATTAACCATTGATGTTCATTCATATTAGAGAGTGTGGAGATTGTATGCTGTATTTTGATGAAGTGAGAAATATATGGGAGAATCAAATTTGCTTAAAATATCAGTGTTGGCTTCTTTAGGCTTGATATTCTAGAATTGCTGTTGTATGTGTAGAGGTGTCTAGAGATGGATTCTTTTAATATCCAGAAACTTGTTACGAATGACAATCTAAGGTGTTTGAGAGATGTAAGGAGAAAATGAAGAGCAGAGGGGAAACCCACCAAATTAATTGTCTGGTATTGGTTAAAAGTTTGTTCTTCTTTGAGAACATGCCATCCTGTATGGAGATTCACAGCTTTGCTAGATGGTGACAGTGATAGTATAGATATAACATTACAAGTTGTATAAATCAAATTATAAGCTTTGTGTACTTTACAAGGACAGAGAGTGAAGTCGAGAGTTGAGGGGTGAAAGGGAAAAATTGTAGTGATAATTGTGTAGATATTCGTTGATGTGAGTAATTGTGAGATTCTGGAACTACAATTTGACTCTTGACAAACGACTAAAGTACACCTCATATTATTTTATGTCGTCCTCACTCTGATCTATATTTATTTATAATATACCATGGCTTTAGGATGGCACTGAAACAGAGATTCAAATGACTATGTTTCTTCATTCCATTTCACTGGGTTCCTTCCTCCTTGTTCAGTACACCTTTGAACACCTCTATTTCCGTTTCCATTTCCATATTGACCTTAGGCCAGCGTACAGCAAATATCTTGCCTACAAAAGGAAAAAAAAAACATTCGCTGCTATTATCGGAGTGAACTATCACTTTAATTGCTCAGCTGAATATAATACATAAGCAGGTACGTAGTTTCATGAGCCGCAACATACTTACTCAAAGTAGCTTGAAGATGTGAATTCCATCACGTTCACAGTAGCCACACCCAACGAAGAACAAAATCGCAGCAAAACAAACTTCTGGAATTATATTTGTTAGATTGCCATATCTCAGTTGCTCAATCGATATTGAAGTCTAATTACCCAGAAAAATGAGAACAGAGAATCTTTCCAGCTTTCCACTCATCCAGTACTTCATTCCAACGTATCGGAGCTACAGCATTGTAGATGAAGGCCGGGCACTTGCTCACCAAATTTGATAATGAATTGGCTGCACTAGGTATTATTGCTGTCGCTATTGACCTTAGGTTATGTATAGTTGAGAACCGTGGATCATAAATCACTAGCCGGTGCCGTGATTCCAATCTATGTCAGTTCTTTCGACGACAATGTAGGGTTCTCTAGAGGCTTCGGGAAAATGATGGGAAATCCAAGGATTAAAGATAGCAAATCCAATAAGGGACGAGAGCTGGCACCCATTTCACAATATCTTGTGGATTGGAAAATAAACTTCGAGACAGATAATGAAAATACTGGAAACAGGATGATTGCCACTCTTCGTGGAAAGTAGTAGCAGAAATCAACACGAATCTCTTTTTGATTGACCTGTACAAGATGCCTTCATAAGCGTATAGGTTATATCTTAGCTTAATAGGGAAACATCGTAATATTAATACCACTTGATATTCTCTTGATTTGAATCCCCAGCTTAATTTCATCATTCTATCTCATTCTGTATTTCCAATACTCATTCGAATGTTTAAGTCTTCAATCAATTCTGTGATGGGTTATCAGGTTGCAAATCATCACCATGATGAAACATTCCACAGCCCCTGCATTTGTTGTTCTTTCCCGTAAAAGGTTGCAATGTAACCCTTCTACTCGTATTTTGGACTGATAGTTGTGAAGGATTCCTACTTCGTGAAAGATGTTTATGTTGTACCGTGTAAATGCATCATCTTTTTGATAGACAGGATTCCCCTGTTTTCTCTTCTTCCCTTGAGCTTCACTAAAAGCTTCGAGAATTGTTTATCTTCCGATCCGTTTGGTGCCCTGTTCCTGTTCCTGTTCCTGTTCTCCTCTTCCCCTTCTCCTCTTCCAAGCTCTATTGCCCCACCTGGTGCTAAGATAACTGATAACCTGCATCGTTTTCGCTTCTAGCGGGTAGATCCAGGGCTTTTCAGGGAAGTCCTATCATGTTACACGTGATGGCTAGAAATGAGGGACATGTTGAGGGAAAATCAAAATGGACTAGATGAGAATGAGAGGGAGAAGGAGAAGGAAAAAGAGAGAGAAGAGAAGAGAAAGAAGGAAAGACCAACTGCATTGCTTGTATATGACAATGAAGGTTAATCATTTGAATCATAATTCCAACTTGATAAATTTACCCGGAATAAATCATAAACGTATATCAATACAAATCAATACAAATATAACAACAAATATCATTTTGGGCCTTGATAGAATTGAGAAGGTCTCCTTCCGCTTAGCGGGCTTCGTGGTCGGTCCCAGACCATAACACCACACCTCTCCCAGCACATCTTCCTTCCTTTCCTCTCCCACAAAACAACAACAATCCGTAAATCTTTTATATTTGATCCATCAGATCTATAGATTAACGCGACGAAAACCTCTCCATAAACCGTCAAATCCATTCCATTCAAACAAAGTAAGTAACTATCCGATATCTATACCCATTTGCATCGCATATTGCATTGTTGACGCGCCTCCCATTCATCTTGCGCCTATCTATGTGATTCTTTCACACCATACATTCTTACTAACTAATCTTCATAGGAAGCAATGCCTCGTGTAACTAGAACCACTAGTGGTGAGTTACTTTCTATATTCATTTCCCAAATCCCATTCTTCAGCTATTGAAATATACGGTCGCAAAATCGCGTAAAAATAGAGCTTCACTAAACTCGATATATTAGGCAACCTCCCACCCAAGCTTGTCCCAGCACCCGTCGAAGCTCCTAAGCCAAAGAAGGCCACACCAAGGGCAAACACTGGAAAGAAGGTTGCTCCAACCAACGGCTCTAAGCCAACCGGTATTGTTAAGAAAACCGCTGTCTCTAAGAAACCCGCTGCCCCAAAGAAGAAGCCCGCAGCTATTGCCCAGGTACGTTAGATATTGCTGTATCTAAGACTAGATATTGATTACTCCATAGCCTGAAGCTGCTGTAGAGGAAACCGAAAAGGTTGTCGAGAAGGCCGCAGAGACCGTTGAGGGAAAAGTCGAGGAGGCTGCTGCTGAGAAGCCAGCTGCTGAGAAGCCGGTGCCAAAAAAGAAGGTACGTTATATTTCTATTTCTATATACTTGATCTTCACCCCAGCTCCTTTTATGTCCTCACTTAGTTAACACATGCTTCTTTCTCAGGCTACCCCTGCGCCAAAGAAGCCTGCCACCAAGGTTTCTAAGAAACCGGCCGCCAAAGCCTAAGCAAAAACACCTCTATCAAAATGAATCGCTCTCCAGGAACACAGATGGAGGTGTCTCTTTCAAGAGCCTTTATGATATAACAACCCTTTGGATTGAACATACAATCACTCCTTCTAGTTGATACCCAATATCTTTGTTCTGAGCGAGCGTTACTTTGGAGTGTATATGAATGTGCCCTGGCGTTTCTCAGGCGTTTTCTAGTTTTTGGGTCGAAGGTGGTAATGCTATGTTCAATGTTATGACTCGTGGATCTTTTGGGAGACTGTATCTAGATAGTATCTATGGATGCGTATTTGGGAATAGGGGTATGCCTTTTCTTTACCTTTACTTTTGGAAGAAGAAATGTGATTAGGGAGATTTTGGACAGACGGCATAGCTTGTTAAATGAACAAATGATGAATCTAAAGGGATTGTAAATGATTTATACCGAACGATTTGAATGCTAGCAGTTGTTTTTGCTTTGAATTCTTGTGATACCATACTTCAAGCTGAAGACATGCGTCAACCACTTCATTGGTAGGAGTCTACATTCAGCTAATAGCGTCCAGCATAGCATACCTTGTTTGCTGCCTCTTCTAAGCCTCTTCTATCTCTTCCCCGCCAATTTACTTTCCATTATTTTGTCTTCCGAATTCTACATGACGCTATCTAGCATGTTCCATTGCCACTTGCTAGCTCAAGATTTCTTGCCATCAGTAACGTAGCCAGTACTTAGTACCCATACTAAAAGATACAAAAATCACCACGATATTTCCCTTAATTTCCTCTTCTTTCTCTTATTCCGTTCTTACTCTAGTTCCCTCTCTTTTCCAGCTTTGCTCTTCAATTCCCTTGATACTTTATAACAAGTCTGAAATACCGAGTCTACTCACCTTGGATATCTGACAATCATCGTTTCCTGTGTAGTCGAGAGGTTCGTCTGCATTTTTGTACTCACACAGATGCTCTCCGCACATATTCCCTCCCTAGCTGCTTCGACTCTACCGTCTCACATTCCTCAAACGTCTGGTATTTTTCTTTGGCTTTCTCTCCCTGGCTTGTTTGTCTTTCCGTTGGGGTATAGCCCTAGTATCTCCTTCTTTTCATTTCTAGCCTCATTACCTTGATTCCTTATTCGAATTTGCAGAGTCGAGATAAGTAGCGAAATAGCAGATATCCTGGTGGCTTTCAAGGGGGTGAAGAAATAGGGGGAGGGATAGTTGGGTAATGCATGTATAGGATGGATATGGTATATATTACAGGCAGTATGTAGGTGGAGTGGATGGAGAATGGGAGGTGTTAGGAAACCAGGAGGTTGCTTGATGGATCAAGCAGGAGACGGAGTGCGATGTGCGGAGTGTGGATTGTGGAGTATAGATATCTCAGATATGCTGGGAATGGTGGGTTGAGGGGCGGATTGTATTGTCTGATTCGAGATGCGAGGATCAGGATGGAGCTTGATGGCTTGTGAGGGGTATGAGGGGTAACCTGGAAACTGGAGAACTGGGAATGAAGATCGAGTTTCTTTCCCCTCATCCCTCACTTTCTCATCTCTCCTCAAGTGATTAGCTAGATTAGCTGGATATCTCTGGTCAACTTTCATACCTTCAGCGTCATATATCAGATAACTGGGATTTAAGATTTGTCTCTCATATATTCTGCATACCTATCTAAGATTGTGAAGATGAGTAGCTTGCTTGTTGTTTCTTTCTCATCGTGAGAGATGTTTTGATGCTGGGATATGATATTAAGGAATGTTGAAACTACGATATGTCTACGAATTTTGGACATGCAAGTGAGATGCATGGATGTGCATGAAAATTTGAGTTTGTGTAGAAGGAGAAGACTCGTTTGGTATTAGTCTAGCTACCTACAAATAGGTTTCTACAGAATTTTCATCGTGCGATGTGTAGATCCATATATAGGTAGGTATCTTTAAGTAGGTACTTAGACGGGTAGTAAATTGCATGTCCAGCTCCTTTGATACAAACCATGCGGGACTGGAATATATATCTCATCTCATCTTATCTTATCTTGTCTAGGAAATAGGTATACATATATACATACATACATACATACATGCATACATACATGCATACATACATATTAAACTTCAAACTTCAAATATTTTGTATATTCTCAAATCAATATTGAATACGCATCCCATCCATTCCCAGCACACCCTCTCAAACTCAAAATCTGCACATATCACACATTCCCCCAATCCCCGCGAAAAAAAAAACACCCATTAGTCCAGAGAATAAAACAAAAATTCGTAATGACAGCCCCCCTTCTTCTGACCCTCTCTCGTTCTTACTTGCATCCATATACTAAATTCAAGTCTCCCACATTTCCTCCTATCCCATCATCATGTAATATCACACCCCAAAATTTGAATCCCACACCAACCTCTCGAGTCTCAAATTTGAGAAGAGTATATGATAGCATAGCATAGCTAATAAAGACTCGAAATAAAGCTATGCATACCTAGTACATGCAAGATTCTAGCTTCGTTGTGAATTAGATAGATGACTTCGTATATCTTGTATCTTATCTCATCTCATCTCATGTCATGTCAGAATTGGAATACGAATATAAATATAAATCTCGATACTATATCTTGAGATTTCTGCTATAGAGTGGTTTTTTGTGTGTAGATGGGAGATGTTTGGATTGAGGGGGAGGAGAGAGGGAATTCGTGGATATTCACGATAACTTATATGATATGGTATGGTGTGATATGATTAATATGGGATTTGGTTCAGGTAGGTAGGTATGATATGATACAACGAGCTTAGAAGAATGGTTTGGAGATGATACTGTGAGATTGGGTTCAAATAAAGTTCAGAGTGTTGGCTCACAAAATTTATGTATGTATCAATTCTAATAGATTTCTCTTCCAAATATTCCAAAGCAAGATAATGGAGCTTAGCATATACAAAGCTAAACCATCATACCACTAGCTAAACAATACATAACACAATAGATAACCATCCCAATACTTTTCCGCACCCAATTCATCACATCCATCAACCTACCTCCTCCCCAAATCCACACCCCCAACTCTCACCAACTGCTCGTCTCCCTCCTTACCACACTCGGACCCCACGCCAAAGAATCCACCAACACTCTTCCCAACAACCTCCTTCCAAAATCCCTCCACAACCGCCTTACACTCCTCTCCACTCTGTCCAAAATCTGGAAACGCATTAACCTCCAATAACCAAACCTCTCCATCCGCATCCACCAAGAAATCAAGTCCAAACGCTTCAAACGCATTTGGCAATGGTTGGAAATGAATACTCATTTCTTTAGCGGCTGCCACAAAAATCTCTGCTGTCAATTTAGATATTTGGGTTTGGATTTTCTCATGTAGAGAGGCAGAGAAAGGGAGAGAAGAAAGAAGATGCACGGCATTTTTCTTCGAGTCCGAGGTTTGTATACAGGTATTTGTGAGATGCGGGTTGAGATCTATGTCGCCTGAGGAAGAAGTTGAAGACCGGGGAGGAATGTATGCTGAGCTAGCGAAGAGGGCTAACATGGATTTATAGATGTAAATATCCAGTGCTCCAGAAGCGAGAACATATGTTCTGATATGGAACTTAGTGTTTTTAGGAGCTGTTGTATCAGCATCTGGGGCGAGGAGAAGTGGTGGATGGATATATGGTTGTGCGAGAAAATGACGGAGATGGGATGTTTGGATATAATCTTTCTCTTCATCATGATTTTCAACTTCTTCGTCCTCTTCGTCGGAATCAGGTGCGTCCTCTTCCCATCCTTCGAAAATGGCAAGGAGTTCATCGTAAGAGGAAAACAACCTAATGCCCTGTCCTCTATCACTCATTCCTGGTTTCAATATCCACCATTCTCTATCTGAGGCGTTACCTCCTTCTTCTTCAACTTTTTCGTTTCGTGCAAAACTTTCCTTCAAGTCCCAACATTCTACCACTGCATCATCTAAGAACTCGGCGTAGTCGACCTCGAAATGCTCTGCGCGCTTGATGTTTGTTTTGAGAATAGAGTCAGGGTTCTTAACACACCATATGTGGGATGTTTCACTCAAATAGTGTTTACGAATGAGGGCTTTGCGGATAACATAGGCGTTTGTAAGAGAGGTTGTAGGTTTCGATGTTATTTCATCAAAAGGGATGGTTTCGTATGATGAAATATGGAGGTATGGTGATTCTGGAGTTGGGAGGTCGGAGGGAGAAGAGAGAAGTGTATATGAAGATTGAGGGAGCTGTTTCAGAGCCGAAAGAATTAGTGGTTGAACATAGGAATCCTCGTAGTCGATATAGGCGTAAAAATGAGGTTGCTTTGACTTGGGCTCTTGAAGGGAGAGATCCGATATTGATGGTATTGGATCTGAGGAAGGTCTGGCGAAAGGACTGGTCAGAGGTGCTCGATTACGTTGATGCGTTTAAAATGGGTGGGAAGGAACTTGTATTGGTCTAACAATATCTAATGCTCTATTGATATGCCATTAATAACTCACAACTTCAACTCTCCCTGTGTCGCTGCAGTAGCATGCATGAAATTTGCCTTTAATGGAGTGACACTATAGTAATGTTAGTCTTGACGGAGGTCGAGCATCTAAAATAGAACATACCTTGTGTAACCTTCCTTAACAGCCCAGCCATCATTACCAGGTTCAGCTTCTTCTACACTCTTGTAGACGTCTGTGAACCTTGGTGCCCATTTGAAATGTTTATGTGTGTGTCCGACAGCCTTCTTCCCCTCTCCATCTCCCTCCCTCTGTTGCCCTTCCTTTTCTCTAATCTTCTCTTCTTCCTCATCGGCATCCTCATCGTTTCCGTCTACTTCCTCAAAGCAACTTCCTTCTCCCCAGTAGTTCTGTAACATATTTGTCCACAAAATCTTGTTCTTCTCGACTCCCTCCACCAACGGAACATTAACCGTGTACAAGTCAACTCCCTCACCCCAATTGTTATACAAATACTCGATAATCTTCACTCCAACTCTACTTGCGCCTCCAATAATCTCTGGGTCATGATTTCTCGTAAAAAACGCAAAGCTCAACGCAATGGCCCTTCTCTTGCAAACGGCCGCCTCCATCGCCCCTCCAATAGTCCCACTACTTAAACTGAAAACCGCTGTACTATTTCTTCCATAGTTTGGTCCACTGACAACCAAATCCACCGGTCCTCTATCTTTGAAATAATGATAAAGACCAATTTGTACACATGATGCAGGTGTGCCATCTACTAATACCCATTCTTCTATATTATCGTTCGAGGGACGAGCATGTGTTGTACCGTCATCTTCGTGAAGGGTACCGGGTCTGAAGTACGTGGGTTTGACGGTTTGACCGACCATGTGCGCTTTGCCTATCCATGAACGCTGGGTATGGGGAAGGACGACTGAAACTATGTGGCCGGCGGCTTGGAGATTTTGGACGAGGGAGTGGACATAGGGAGAGGATTTGTTGGAGGGAGGTCCATCATCATTTACTACCTATTATGAATTGCTGATTAGAATATCAATACTTGATAGAATATAAACTTTCACTTACGAGAATATGCATCTTGAATGTGGTTGTCTGAAAAGTTGTTGTATTCAAAAGAGCTGTTGATATTTTGGTGGGATGTGCGGGGGATATTTATCGATATCGGATCTTTTTTAGTCAGGGATTTAAAATGCTTCAATACAAGGGCTCTTTGAGCTATTAAGTTTGACACTACCGGTTTTAGGTACTTAGGTACCTATGGCATCATTTACATGACATACATGACAATCACAATCGAATCACATCAAAAAGAAACGTTTATTAATATGCTTGATCGTCATTTTATCTCGTTAGGTACAGTAGTAGACCAATTCTCGCTATGCCTGAAAACTGAAAACGCCATTGCCTGGTATTTTACAAAAGAGGTGCGCGGGAAGGGGTCTAAATTCTGCTATGTGCGATGGCCTCGAAGAACTCATCAAATCATGCAGGAATGACCGTTAAGAAGTAAAAGGCATCAAGTAGGTGATTAAAAGAAATAAACACTGCAGTTTCCTGCAGTCAAAGAAAGCTCATGAGAAGATATTTCGAGAACCTCTGTGAAAAACTCCCCCAGTCCGTCCCATGCGTTCACCAATATGCATTCAATCTTCGTTCCAATATCCCTTAAACAAATAAAAAAGTCATAACCAGAATCCTAAGAGAATCTTAGTTGCGTGCTCTCTTCACTTCCTCGGTAGGTCTTGAAACAGATTCTCCATCTCGCTTTCTGGTAGCGCGTTCGAAGTTGTTGTCACTTCCAGAAGACTTGGCTGGGCTGGTAGCGTGAGAGCGGCCACGGCGTGGGGGAGTTACTGGAGAATCGACAACATCATATCTCTTTGTAGCACGTGTAGCTCTTTTGATAGTGGGTGAAGATGATGGTCCAAATCTTGGTGCATCCGGAGTCATAAGACCTTGATTGTGGGATGGAGTGCGTAGTTCAGCATCACTCTCTGTCGCATCGGTGTCAAATTTCTCCTCGATATCAGTCAAAGCTTCCTCTTCGTCTTCGGTGGTGACTTGAACTTGTGGAATGACCGGAGCTCTGCGATTGTTGGTGAACAATTGACGTCTGCATGAACGTGTAACAGGTCCATTAGATTCGCCTGCAAAGCTCTGGTCGAGAATCATAACTTCAGCACGACCTGCACCTCGGGTTGGACTGTGACTTGCGGAGGTGTTTGAATTCTTTTTGAAAATAAGTTTACCACGGCTGTAGTAGTAGTAAGTAAAAAAACAATCTTGGGTCGGGTGAAGATAATGCGACTTACAAATTAGAAACATGTCCATCCTCACGACCCATAAGCTGCTCCATAGTTTGATCCTCCTCTCCTGGGACGTGAATCAACTTGGGTTTGCGGCTTCTGCCTCTCGTATTTTGTGGAGGGCTACTACCAAGGAAAGGATTATCAGCATGGCTGTCAACCTCTGGAATGCGGTCCTCAGAGTCGGTGAATATAGCAATTGGTTCATCTGCAGATGAGCTTCCAAAGTCAAAATTGTCGTATCTCTTGCGATTCTTCTTGGGTTTTGGCATCGCATCCGCAGAATTGTCGGCATGGATCGAGGTAAAAAGAGTACGTGAAACCGCATTAATTCCTTGCTTCAATTCCTCCGTTTGTTTGGGATGGCGTGGGGTTTTAGAAGGTGTTGGTAGCATACCGTCGCCGCGAACCATCGCACCAGATCGTTGATGGTTGTCCATTTTTTGCTCTTTTTTCTTATCTTTGGGAGTGAGACCGAGAGCTGTAGCTGCGGATGTTGTGCTGCCGAGGTTTAATGCGCCAGAAACTTGTCGGCCGGCAATTGTGGTAGACGATTTAGGTGCGCGTCGTTTAGTCGCAATTTGAGGAGATTTAGGCGGCGACGAGTGAATATGTTGAGGTGTGCCAGAGAAGACAACTTTTCTAGCGACTCGAGGGGTTGATTGCGGAGTAGAAAGACTGTTGCGAATATTATGTTTAATAGATGGAGGTGGTGGAGTAACCGCGTTACGAATTGCCCTTGAGGCTACTCGACTTGATTTTCTAGGTGAATACGGTTCGTAATTATCATCGTAACCGAATCGTGGTGTTGATGGAGTTTTGAGGGAACTGGGAGGTGGTGGTGTACTTGGTCTCATGGCAGCGGAAGCCATCTTCGCAAACAAAAAAAGAACCTTCAAGGTTGGTCGGTAAGGTAAACGTCGTTCAATCCAATGCTCAAAATCTACTCCAAACCCTGTTCTTGGAAGAGAGGATAGAATTGAAAGGTATCGAGAAGTGATTCTTGGTGGAAGGTGAAATGAATCTGCAGCTGATGGTATATGTATAGATTGTTTAAAAGCGACGATGTAAACAAACTAGCTGTTGGTACGGTAGTGGTGGTATTGCTTGCTTGTTGCTTGTTGATTTGCTTGTTGATGTGGCACAGAAAATGTCTGTATTTTGTGAAATCACGACGATGACGCTGAAATGCTAAGCAAAGGAATCAAAATGCTCTTGTATAAATGAGGATATTGCATAAATGAAGGAATTAGACAAGAATAAGGTCGAAGGGATGATAATATTGGTCTTGTTTACTGTCTTGACCAGAAAACCAGGAGGTTGAAAGAAGAATTCCCAGCCATGTTGATTTCCTTAGGCTTTCATTAGTGTCCCCAACGCTCGGACAATTTCTGTTAGATTGATGAATGACAGCGAATATTTGGACCAAATGGACGTGAATTTGTGAATTTACGTGACTTTACGCGTCAAAATATACTCTTTGGGGGTCTTTCGAAGGATTCTAGAAACATTCAAAGTCACACTCTTCCTTACTGACCCACTGATACCGACACTGACCCTGTCCTTGTCCTTGCCCTTACTTCTTGGTCCATGATGGCTACCCCAGATATTGGCAAGCTAGACCTTTCAGATTCAGATAATGAAGACCTTTTTGCATCCCCTTCCAAACCCCCAAAGGCTGATCTCAAGGCTCTAAACAAGAGTTCAGATGGCAATGCGCCGGCGCAAAGAAGTGGCGGGTCAAAATACGATGCTGAGACAGCGAGAGAAGCCGCTCTGCAGAAGGAATTAGAAGGAGTTCGCAATATCAATGAACTCATAGAAGGAGTACTGGGCAGTCTGGATCTTGCGAAGGGAAATATGGATGTAAGGAGAATTTGTATGATAGGCATTGGATTATAGCTAAGAATTATTTCAGACAGTCTCACAAACGGTTACATCCGCTTCAACGCTACTTAATACATGGATTCGCATACTATCACAGACGGAACATAATCAAAGATTGATCTTGAATCCAAATTGGCGGGGCGCAAGTCAGGATATTGCAGATATGGAGAACGAGCAGGTATTGAAAGCTCAAGCTGCTGAACGTCGGGCTGCGGAGGAAGAGCGAAGAAGAGAGGCTGCAAGGCAAAGAGCGGAGGATGAAGAACGGCAAAGACAAGCTGGCACAACATCTCGTGGGACCCGAGGAGGAAGAGGCAGAGCTAGAGGAGGAGTATTAAGACCTGGAAGTGTTAGCTCGTCAGGATATGGTCGTGGAAGCTCGACCGGCTCTAGTACAGGTACTGGCACAAGCAGAGGTGGATCAGGTATTGGACGAGGTATTCCACGAGGCAGAGCACGAGGAGTACGATGAATCATTCAAATCATTCGCTACAAAATTCTACATGATGGTGTCTCAGATGTGCCAACCCGGATCGATCATTACCCAAAACCATACTCCAAACCTGCCACAACGCCAGATTTCTTGCAGTAATAAGTACAATCATTTCTTTTTGAAGAAGTCGCTCATCTTTTTCATACCACTAGTGTTGACCTTCTTTAGGTTCTTGACACCTCTGCTCTCACCAGCCTTTTTCCTCTTATCCTCCTCGTCTTGTTTGCGCTTCTTTTCTGCGCGCGTTTCTATCTCTTCATCATCACCTACCGTTGCTCGCTTCCTCGAATAATCTCCCATAGATCTTGCCGCCAAAGCATCTTGCCGCAATTTCGTTAGATATGCGAGATGGCTATCCAATGATGTGAAGTTGATAGGCGATGCTGATGATTTCAAATAATTCTTCAATATATCACTGAGGTGAGGGGCTATGTAATTCGAGCAAATGAAAAAGAATGCTGTACGGATGCGCAGCAGATCCGCAACACCCTCTGGCGCATCGATCGATGGTATGCTTATTTTCTCGTCTTTAGAGGCATCGGCCAAATCGCCTGATATTGATGTTGCTGCTGTCGAAGCTTCAGAAAGTGAACTCGCCACAGTATCTGTGGATGACTCTGTGATTTGTGACTCGATTCGTGGAGTCGAGGTTCCTGACTTGGTCGACATACTCGCTTCCTCGTTCAATCCTTCCTGAGTAGATTCCTCTCCACGGTTGATACTCAGCACTGGTACGTCCAGTGCTTTTCTAACGAGTTTCTCCTCCATGCTAGCAGGCAAACCGCACTGAACCATTTTTTTGGCCTTCTGTAAAAGCTCCTTGGATAGCTTTTCCTCATTTATTCTGAACATTGTTTCGTCACCAGCGTCCACTGTATCGCATACTGCCGTCATTCTTTTTTCTAACGTCGATCGTAATAGGCCAGCTCCGAGGAAAGATCCCAAATGTGGTGATGTAGATACCAGTTTGTCGAAATAATCATCGCCAGACAGGAAAAGCTTTTTGGGTGGATCCGAAACTTTGGTTGTTGGAACAGGTGCAAGAGCTGGAAGAATAATGAATAGAGAGTCAATTGGCGTCGCAATGAATAGATCTGCCCCTTTCGTGACATAACCTTTGGCTTTGAACGAAGAGTCTTCTTCATCATTCGTTTCATCTTTGGGTATTTCTTCCTCTAATGGCGCCGTCGACTCATCTTCCGGTACAAGTAACCAGCTTTTAGGTGTGGTTTTTGGTGCAGCTATTCGAGTAAATTCATTGAAACCTTTATTGGGGCATACAAGATATCGACTATCCTTTGCATATCTAGGATTTTCGAGTGTGATAATCCGAGCCTCTGTACTGATGTCCCTTGGTAGTATGAAAACCCTCGGGGGGTTGACATCGTCTGGCTGCAATTTGACTTTTGGATCGGCGACTTTCGAAGATTCTGTTTCCACTGCTGCAGCTTTGGTGGCTGGTCTCCCTCTAGTTTTAACCACCATATCCTAAACAATTGTATGTATAGGTGATTATTGTAAAATTGTTCAGCGAGTCGCAAATAAACCACTGTGTTGTGTATTTGAGTTTTGGGTGGATATATACCTAGCTATATCTTAGAATCTCCAGCCATGAGACTCAACCACTTTAAAAGAAGTCGCGTCTTGTCGCGTTGGATTAAAGCGCGTTGGCTTAGTCATGCATAGCAACCAATAAAGCCAATTGCTTTAAATTGAAGTCCAAGGCTGGGAGCGCCTATTGGCTTGCACTATATTTGAAATCCGGGGTTTTGCGCTTTTGCTTCAATTCAAACATCTGGATTTGGAAATAGAGCGATAGAGCGAACGATAACCCAAAGTTAAAGCTCACACTACTTCAATTCCCATCTGAATGAGTTGAAAATCTTACCTGCCAATGGACAAGCTTCCTCAGAAACGAATGACAATCACATCATAAATTCAAATGGTATTCCTGCCTTTACCATTTGATAACCCACAATCTTATATTATCTTCGACCCGTCTGCAGATTCACTGTGTTCTCCAAGCACAAGCAACATCAAATCTCCATTTCGTTGATTATTGTACTGTGTATGCGATCCGACTTCTACAACTTTCTACGGTGTGGATTTTTATAGATGGACGTTTAGCAGAACGCAATACAAGTCAACAATTACCCCGAATTTGCAGTATATATGACAAACAACAATCCTTCGCGAGACTTGATATCACGATATCGAATTAATTTAAACCGCTTCCTTAGCTGCATATTCTGTTACTTGCACATTATTATTGTGCTGACCATGTCCCAAGGTATGTGCGCTGTCATTCCCGTATAAAATTTATGACTGAGTTTATAAAAGGCGGTGCTGAAGAGGCTCAATGGCCACCAAGATCTCCCCGAGAAGCACTATTAAGTACCCCCGGCGGTCGTGATCGACTACGACGATACGCAACAGGCTTTTCTCCTACTGCTTCCCCTTCGAAACGACGGCCCACTGTGTCGCAAACACCACAAGCTATAGGCAAAGACCGGATGAAAGCCGATATGTATATGGAAGAGATGGGGGGCGACGACGAAGACGACGAAGAAACTTTACAGTTGAAACTACAGGAGATCCAAGCGCGACTCCGATTAAAGCAGTTACAAAAGAAGAACAAGCAGAGTTCGGATTCGGAGGGCGAGAGGAACGAGAGGAACGAGCAACTTGAGAGTCAGAGGCCGACATCGGGTCTTTTGAGAGCAAACTCTGCAGCGACAAATCGAGCGTCTTCGAGATTGGCAGAATTAGGAGCGGCAGGGTTAAGAGAGAGACCATCGCAACGCCCAAAATCACGTACCGAAATCAATGTTCCAGCATCACCACCGCGCCGTGTCCAGCCTGCTGAACTTCCACAATCTCCTGGAAGGGTTCTACTTGGTATTGATAAAGGATTGAAGGGAATAGATATTTCGCTCAAGAGAGCACCGGGCTTGAGGAAGAATCTAGAGTCAGATTTTAACAATGCGAAGCGAACCGGGCCATTCCTACAACGAAGTCAGTCACAAACTGGAAATCGCATACCTGCATCGCAAAGTTCTAATCAGGTGGAGAGACCAAAATCTTTTAGCGAAAGAATGGCTGCAGCCAGAATTACGGACACTGAGCGACAGGAAAGGACAGCTCGAATCAAGAAAACTCGCAGCACAGCATTCGATATAGATCAGAAGCAGATGGAGTCATTCAAATCCAATGCAATCGAATTACCTAGTCATCCTGCTCCCACCAAAGAGTTCAGTCGAGACGAGGTCTTGAATTCTCTCAACAATTCGAACGGAGAGTTAAGACGGCATAAAACTACTTCAAATTTACGTTCAATTCCAACTAACAGCAACGAAACAACTGCCAGGCCACTGGCCCAAGGTCCACAAAGCTCTTTTGATAGCTCGAGACGCCCCGAAATAAAAAACAGTCACGAAATATACGCTGGCCTGAGAAGAGGTTCACAGGACTCTCAAAACTCCTTTGATGCCTCGAAACGTTTAGCTTTCAGAAACGGTAATGGTTCGCAGAGCTCTCAAAGTTCATTTGATACGTATCGTTCAGCGTTGAGGAATGGTACTGAAACAAAGTTCTTGAACAGGCCAGACTCACGTGATAGAAGACCCGACTCACAAGACAAAAATATAAACGCGCGAAGTGCTTTCGATAATTTGAATCGAACCCGTTCGAATAGCAATCTTAACAAAGCTTCATCAGACACTTCCGATGGTGAAACTTCTCAGTTCGAACCATATTCTACCTCCCATCTCTCCAAGCGAATCATTCCCCATCAAGTACTCACTCGAACCCTTCAGGGAAAGAAAACTTTTCTTATACCCGATTTACTCAGGACTGTAAAAGCCCCAGACTTTGCCGGTCCCGAGATCGAAGAAGATGTTGTTGTGTTCGCAACCATCGCAGCAAAATCTGCACCACGAGCGCACCAGGACCAAGCCAAGAATGGCGGCAAATTCATGGTCCTTACCCTTACCGATCTCAAATGGGAAATCGAACTTTTTCTCTTCAGAACTGCCTTTGAAAAGTTCTGGAAGCTCACACCAGGAACTGTTATTGCCCTCCTTAACCCCGGATTTATGCCTCCAGCTCGAGGGAAAACTGACACAGGTAAATTCAGCCTTACGCTTAGCTCAAGTGATGATACAATACTTGAAATTGGCACAAATAGGGATTTAGGATATTGCAAGAGCGTCAAAAGAGACGGTAAAACTTGTGACACCTGGGTCAACACACGACACACCGAATTCTGCGACTACCACGTAAATCTTTCTCTTACCAAGACACATGCAAACCGCATGGAAGTCAATACTATGAGCTTCGGCCCAAAACGTAATTTTGGTGGAGGTGGAACGGAACAAAAATATAACTCTCGAGATATGGCGGGCTACAAGCAACGTCGAGAAGAACTCAAGAAGGGTGAAAAGACGAAATATGACAGAGAAAGCCATAGTCAAATTTACATTGGCAAAAGAAGCGCCGTAAGCTTATTAGACGATGTTGATTTTGACCCAGATGCTTTTCACAGAGGAAGTACAAAGGAAGACCGAATGACAAAGCAACTTCTAGCTCAAGAGAAAGAAAGGGAGCTCGGTAGGAAATTAGGAATGATGGGTGGAGGACTCGGTGCTGACTACATGAAGAGACGTAATCCGGCACAACTTGACCCACATGATACTAGAAGCAGCGAAAGAGAACTGTCTCCGCCGGATGCTAGGAAGCTTGGCCTCATTGGTACCAAACCTTCTGTTCGATTGAGCCCGATCAACAAGCGTAAGCGAGTCAATACAATCGGCGGAGTTAAAAAGAAGACTCGCTTCGTAACTGCAAAGGGGATTAGAGAGGCGGGAAGAGAAAGTTTGGGAGGTCCAGAACTGGATATTGAATTGGACTAGGAGTTTTTGTAATTTTCAACGGCTGTATGTATATGAACGTCGGGCATTCAAGTGTCATTTTTTCATGATTGATTCGGGAATACTACTTTGGCGCGTTTTGGGCATACTTTATTCGAGTACTAGCATATTATATCCAGGGAGGGAAGGAATGAAGGAGTATCATCAGTATCATTATTGGCAATGGACTGGACTTGGACATGGACTTGGGACTCGGGGTGGGAAGGGCTGAATGAATGATGAATCAATGAACACGTTTCACAACTGTATATAAATACCAAGAAGTACAATGACAAGTCGTCTCAAAACTTTCACTTCAATTTTTTTCGCTATTTGGCGGTAATTTTGATTTGCGGCTGAGTTTTGCATCGATTCAGTTTTAGTGAAATGATTTTGAGTATATTGTTGTTAGCGGATACTAGTACTCGACATTCTTCATGATCCCTTCAACCTCCGGCGAAGGGTTTATATTCATCTAGACACGATTGTTATTTCTCTTTGAGACTGGATACTAGAATAGTGTCTAAGGTGGGCTTAATATTAGTTTTGAGCCTATGTTTCGGCAAGTTACTCTCATGCTATATGGTGCTCTTAATTCTTGTGATATGAGAGCAAAATTCCAAACCCTATCATTAAGTGGTTGAAATCTGACATTAAATTAATGCTGTTATGATTTAGTATCAAAATAGGTAAACATAGGTAGTCAAAGCTCTTATTTCCACCTCCTACACGGCCTCAACATAGCAGACTCAAATAACCTATAAGAGTACATACTAAAAGGTGGCCAGTAATACAAGAAGTCTACATTCCATCTCTCCACAACCATTTTTCAAACTGTTCAATATTGAGTCCCTTTGGTACTTCCTTCTTTCCAGTCTGCCACTTATTTGTTAGCGCGAAACTTTCATATTGCGACGGTTTCTTTATCAATCTTCTCATGTTCTGAACATCTGGACTATCATCTCCTTCACACAGAACTCTTTCACTATAAGCCCTCTCCATAAAACAGCTCGCTCGCGCTTGATCACTTTGCGCAATGCTAATATCGAAAGCATCCCAGTAGATGTCAGAGATCAACATGTTTGCCCTATCCTTATTTTCCTCTTTGAGTATCTTGACAGAGGTGTGACAGTCTGTTAGACTTTCTTCAGGGTGCTCGAAAAATCGCTTCTCCTTATGAACTTGATGTCTAAGAAACTCAAGATTGGTACGTTGAGTATCACTCACTTGAGTCTCGGCTGGCGAGAGACTGCACAGACGACACGTACAATCAAATGCGTACGCTCTCTTGAGATGTGCACGGCGTGCATCAAAGGTTTCTCCTTTACCGGGGCGGTACGCAATGGTTATCTCTTCTCCAGCTTTGATGGGGCACACTGCGTGGATATTTCTGTACCCTGTTTGGGGGTTCCAGTAGGTATGCGTATTGGGAAGACAGTCGTGATTGATGAGGCATATTGTAGGAAATATATCAACAATTGTAGAACCAGTACCGCGACCTATACCATTCGTTACCAGAATACCGGAACACGGTTGTCCCTTACAAATGTTGTTTTGAAGTGAAAAAAATTGCCGTTGCTCTGATTTTGGAAGTCTCTTAACTTTTTGGGAAATGTTGCTTTCAAGATATGCTGCTGATGCTGAGGTAGTTCTGATTTCCAAAATGGATTTCTCTGAAAGTATTCGTTTTCCTTTTTCGATATTGAAGCGAGCTATTAGGCCTTTCCCTTTTCCTGGCACCTGTTCGATACTGAACATTTTTGAGTCCTTTCCAGTCTTTGAATGGCTCTTGAGTACATTGAAATCAATGACAGCCGAAAAGCTTGGTTCGCCCGGCTAAATATCATTAGAAAATACAACTGATGGCAAGCAGACCAAGACTGATGTACCTGCTCAAAATACTTCCGTGAATCATAAACATCGACCCATCTATAAAACCCTTGCTGTCCGAGTTCTTCCTCCCAAGTATGAACTCGAGAGCCAAAATGTTCCTCTGCAATCCTAGTTATCGTATCTAGATAGTCTTCGACCCCCTCAGCATGACGAACAGAAATCTTCGAACAAAATCGCAGAAGTTTATGGCCCTCAGATGGAAGAACAAGATCCCGGTCTACTTTGACGATGATACAGTTCTGTTTTGCTTCTATCAAATCATCGTTTTGGTAGTGTTTTTTGACGGCTTGGATGAAGCACTCCCAGCTCTTCTGATCTTCTATCCTTTCGGAAAGGCGTGGAACCATGTCAAAACCAGTATAAAGACTCATAGCTAAAACTATGCTGCAGTTAAATTCTACAGTAGGTATTGTATATCAAATTTTCACCGAGGAGAATCTTTCACGATATGATGTTTGCTATTTAGTCAGTCTTTAGATTGTGTTGTGTAACTTAGCATCTAGCCAATGAGCCCCGCTAAAAATTACGTGCCGTCGGCTGGCCGCATGGAAGAAAGGGGCTATCCAAGGTTCAGAACCGGATTGCGATAAAGTAATGCGTCTAATGATCAAATTTCAAATACTAATCATCCAATGAGCGTATACATCGCGTTTGCATGTTTGGTTGGGATTTGACGAATAGGTTGGGAGAGAAGTAGATGACTTTAGAACGAATTTTGGAATTATGATTGCTTTTGTGCTTACTAAAGTGATTTCCGATTGTCGAACTCAGATATGAAACTTTAGCTTTTCAGATCTTAGATAGCGAATTTGAGCTCTTTGCTCCATGTTTTAGATTGTCTTGAAGAGACGCCAAGCCATCGATGATTGCCGTCTTACTCGCTGTGAATGAACGATATAGTAACAATATCTATGTGCCTAAAGAACTACTTCCAAATATGATGGGAATCGTGCTAAGTGGTTTGACTCCACTTGTATACAACGGCCAGAAGTAAATTAACTTGTCACTAGAAATTGAGCAGGGCAACATACATAATCGAGTGCTTGCAAACAATAGAATCAAGAGGAATGATTAGATCAGCCAACTATTATTAAACGTTACTTAACAAGAAAATAATCAGAATTAAACATTAAACATCAAAGATCCTGCTGCTCTAAAAGTGTGACCTGATTGGTAATGAACGCCAAACTCCCCAACCCCCCCCCAGACCCAAACCCAATCCCAATTCTAAAATCACAACATTACTCTAAGATTCACCAATTATCTCCCACTCTTCTACAGTAGCCCCTGCTTCATCTCCAAAAACTCCACAAGTTGTGCCTATACATCCAGCAATTTGAAGCACAGCTGTATCTCCCATGTGCACCATTCTATCATCAGGTAGTGTGTAAGTCGTTTTGTGACCTTCTTCGAGTCTTACATCATCCCCAGAATTTTCCTCCCCATCGCCTTCTGGAGAATCGTCTGAAGACATAGCATCTGCTAGTGCATCAACATCTCTGATTGCGATGGTATTTGCCACATCTGGAGTATCAAGATCAGGAAGAGGAAGGATAAATTCTTCTCCTTCTGAAGCATTGGTGGAGTTGAAAATTATAACAAAAGCGCTGGTAGGAATTCTTTGTCCCCATACCACATTAATTGTCTTTATTCTCTCGCCTGCCACAGAGGTTGTATCGATAGAGATGGAAGATCCCTTAGTATTCTCGGGCTGCCAACTCGTTCCCACGTCCCCGTCATTGACACTCTCTGGCCAGCGATTGAGCTCGGTGGGATCAGACCCGACGATGGGAAGGCATTGAATTAGATTATTGGACGTGGTGAGATCTTGCCAATACATGTCATTTTCTAATGTGAGGGTCTGATTGAGAGATAGGGTGAAATTGAATTGTGGATGACGAGATGCAGGGAGATTTTGAACCATGGGAACTGAAGTTGTGTTCTGGGGATTGGAGGAAGAAGGCGAGACTCCAGTAAATGTGATATTAGTATGAGTGTTATTCATGCTAGCACTGAATGTATATCCTGCCCAATTGAACTCGTTAAGCGTGAGATGCTGTTTGGGCGGAGGAAGAGTTGGTTGGATAGTGAGAACGTCTTGCGAAGAATCTAGACCTAGATATCCATAGAAAGCGATTTGCATCGTGCCACCGTGACCGGTCAAAAATGGGAATGCGGGTGGGTATCCTCCATTTGCGTTGATGTCATCGTTGGCTTGTTCACTCATTAGGAACCATGGTGCGCGAAGATTGGAGAATACACCCATCTTATTGTAAGTAGAGGCTGAGCAGCCAGAACGTCCGTATCTTAGTGTAGCGATGGTATTAATGGCAAATGTCATGGCTGGACCATGGAGCGATTGCTTTTGTGTGTAATATTGAAGGTCGGCTTGTTTCCTTTCGAGTGTATAATTTATAGGCTTGGATGACTCTGGAAGAGAAAGAGGGTGGAGCATCAAAGTTACATCGGCTTGCTTGACGGTTATGTTGGAGGGCATATCTTCGTATTCGAGAGTAATGCCAGAGGAAGAAACAGGGATAGTAATGTTCTCGGCTATGTCGAGCCAGGTAAGTGGAATTGTTTCATTATATTCCTTCTTAATGGAAATGATGGAGTTCATGATTTGGAAGAAAGATGCTTGAGTGAAGGCACCATTTTTGACGTGATTAGTCCATTCATCAGGATCAGTCATATTCCAGATGTTCCACTTTCCCTGGTCATCCTTCTTCAGTACTCCCTCAATAGTGTGCCCTACACTCTCAACTACTGGCCATAATTCTTCTCTGAAGTATTCCTCATTGCGAGTGATTCTCCTGTAGTCCAACATCATCTTTGCCACGTCGGTATTGATATGATACTCATAATCTAATGTGGGACCCGTTCCAGTTGCATTGCCATATCTACCTGAAGTCCAGGAATACAAGATTGAATCATTATCGAAATTGTACTTTTCCTGTACATAATCTTCTTGAGTGTTGGCCTTGGCCTGAGAATACATCTTGACACGGTATTTGATCATTTGAAGAGCATAATCAGGATCAGTCAGTGCTATACCGGGGAACATCCAAATATCCATATCCCAAAAAGTCATACCAGCGTATGGATCAGCAGTAATTCCCCCAACACTAATACCGTTGTCGTTCAGATCATTTCCATCTTCTTGAAGGAGTGTTTGAAGGATCATATATCGACTAACAACAGCATTGATTTGATCAACCTCGGCCGTAGTATCGTTCTCTGGTAGACGACCGGTGGTAGGGTTCCTATAATCAACGATTTTGCTTTGCATACGCTGGTTCCAGATTGAAGTATGCTCAGCATAAAGCACATCCCATCCATCCCTTGTTGCATTATCAGATGCTTGAGCTGCTGTCGTTTGTGCATTGGGGAATTTGTCTGTAGAGGCAATTCCAACGAATTTTTGAAAAATAATTGGATGTCCAGATTGTAGCTTGAGATTCCATTCTTGTCCAATAGTCATAGGATTATTGTTAGGAGATACGATAGACCTTGGCGAGATGGAGCTCAAGCTGCTGTTTGGAAACTTTGCTGTAGAGTATGTCCATGCCGAAACATCTGGAAGACCATTTGGGTAATTCGAAACATATATAGAAGAAGCATCATCATGGCCCTTTTGTCCCAAAAATGACCTAACAGCACTTCTACCATCAAGGATATCAGTTATAGTGATCTTTTCTGTTGTGTTATTCAATGGTGTGACAGTAAGCTGAACAGCCGCGACGTTGACTCTGGCCGCACTAATAAAAGCCATATATTCAATCCCAAAGCTTGAACTGCCATTCAAATTTGGAGTCCAGGTGTAACTCCAACTTGCAGTGGCATTCATCAAATTCAGCGAACTGCTAAAATTACTAATGGTAGCCAAATCCACAGTAGCATTGAGCACCTGATCACCGGCAGTGATAGATATATCAGTGAAGTGAGGTATACCGGAGATAACACTCTCATCACCTCGATCGAGAAGTTCGGGATAATTTGTTTCCGTCGTGTTGTGTTGTCTGTCGAAGAATCCAATAATACCTGCAAAGCTTTGACGGGGATTAAATTCCGGCCATGGTTCCGTTGGCTGCTTTCCATCTCGATGTGTTTGATTGAAGTCTCTTTCGAAAAACGGGCCGAGTGAGGCCTCAGCAAGGCCAATGTATCTATGAAGAAGAAATTAGCATACGCCATGGTATATAATACTAGTACCACGTTGATGATGGAAGATTACAGGCTGAACAATAGTTCGGGGTATCGGACTGGACGAAGCCACAGCAAAATAAAGGAATTCAACATGGAAGATAACGTCGACAATTCAAAGTATTTGAATGTTCCAACTAGATCTAAAATATGAATCGTCTCATTTTTCCGAACCGCTTTCCAGACTATTGAAATTTAAAAGTTTTAGAAGAACTGATGACTAGAAAAACATACCCATTTGACAAATGCTTCCTTGCCAGAAAATTTCCAGGTATTAAAACATTAGTAGTGAGAGTAAGATTTTCATCATCCCAAGAACTCAAGCGATGCCCTGCGAGCACCCCAAAGTCAGGCAATGGAGGCATTGTTCCATCTGGGATCGTCTTCGTTTTGAATTGGGAAGCGGGATTGACTTCGTCGCCATAGTCGGCACCGAGAGCGATGGCTGGGAGAAGTGAAACTACTGCCAAGGGCAGCAGCAGAGACACACCTGTAATCATGTCGAAGTTGTTGGTCGACCTGAATATGATCATTAGTTATGGGCTCTACTTGGATACATAGCAAGAACTAAAAAAACCCCGAGGCTCACCTTGAGAAGAGATGGGATAAAGAAAACTGCGAGAGGATCTTGTAGAATTAATTAAAATACGAGAAGGATGTGATAAATATTCCTAGGTAATTGTATTTCAGTCTCTGGTCTCTGGAACCGGGGCGAAGACGGTATTTATACAAACTGGTAAAATACATGACGTGCCTACATAACTACAAAAGCTATGCTTCGAAGGTGACTATTTCATCCTAAATGTTACTAGATCTAACTAACTCACATTAACCTATCTACCATGCCCATTCAATAGATCTCCAAACCTGTCAAGAATTTCCCCAGACAAAATCCCCGCTAGTTCATGGGCTCATTCTCACCTAGCGTCATGATCATCCTGTCATTGATTGCCATGCCCAGAATTCAAAAAATTTAGCATCATTTTCAGATCACTGATGTAGATTAAATGCCAAAGTATAAAATTTCATTACATCGACTTCCTCAAGCAGTCTCATTCAAACCTGGGGAGTACGATCCGGTAGTCGTACTCTTGGCATTGAAAAGCTTAAAAGGGGCTAAACTAGCGAGCTATCAAAACCCTCGCTAAAACTTGGAAGTCAAAAAATTAGGTCAGCATTATCGACATTAGCCTTACCCAAAAATTCTCTGATGATAACCAATAGATCACAGGTTGGTAGTGATACGACTTGAAAATTAGACTAAATTAGCTCCGTAGTTCCTTGTCTTTAAGCAGTCCGATATCTTAAAAGAGTACGACATTGTCGCTAAGAAAGTCATAAGAAGAGGAAAAAATCATTCTAGGTCGAAAAAGCATCGCCAGCCAACTACAGATAACGACAAGCGTTGCAATAGTACTTTATTATTCTCAATTTTAATAATCATAAGCTTCGAAAGCTTATATGACAGATCGCGTAGGAAGTACTGAATAACCAAGTGAAGTAGCTAAGTGGGGGCTTCAACAACTTACAAGTAGTACATAAACTCTATAGAGTTCAAGCTCAAGGACCAGGCCAACCTTAATCAAGTCACTGATTAGGAAGATCTTACGAATAGTGTTTCTCGATAGATAGATGTGGAGAAGGTCGACTTACTGATAGAGCTACGATTTTACCTTCGGATTCATCGGCCTACACGATGATCTAACTACTTACACTTGTCGCAGCTTCTGTCTCACAACTTACTGATGGACTAGCTTTTGGGCTGTCATATCACCACAAAACGCTCTACATATGGCTCACCATTGCGAGAGCCCGTGAAGTTAACTGATATACATAATTTTCGCACTTCTAAGAAGCAAAATCAAGACACGCCCGACACTTTATCTCATGACATTGAATCGACAATGAACCACATCATAGATATCTTAACAAATCAGATCCAGAGAATAAATAACGCTCCAATACTATTGATGCCTGCTCCAGACACCATATCAGCCAAGAAACCACAACTGCTTATCCTATTCAACATTATTAGGTAACCAACCAATACTTCCATACTTCTTTCCACTTTCCCATCTACAGCCCACTTAGCCCCATATCCCACGAATTGGCGTTCAAATCGTATCGTTTTGTTGCACATCTAATGTCTGTGGCAGTTTTGACGGTACAATGACTAACTGAGCCATTCCCCATTCTATCTACAATCATAGGATAATAAATAGTAGCGTATTCAAACTATATCGTTTTATTGCACATCTAACATCTGTGGCAATTTTAACAGTACGAAACCTAACTAATCTATTTCCCATTCCATCTACAATCATAGGATACCTACTATACATTAGCGCATTCACTTACCCAGCACAACTCACCAACCACTAGGTATCCATTACTTCATCCTACAAACTCTATACAAACCCAAACCCAAACCTAGTAAGCAAGTAACCCCCAAAACCCCAGAACATTTCTTTCGACATGTCGATCTCGACTCACCATTTCATTCCATTCCATATCATATCATATCATCATTCATTCATTCATTCCCCACAATCCCCACAAGAAGAACTTACAAATTCCCACACATCTACTCCTCATTTTCTCCAAAACGCGCGACAATATATGTTCCCTCCTCAAAACTTCCCAATTTTCCCTACCCTTCACTGATCCTCCGATCCATACCAAGTTCCAACCTCGTGATCGAAGTCTACCCAATGCTCTGAATTTCTACGTGTATGTATGTATGCATATATGTATTAACCACTTCCACAAACTCCCAGTTCAAAAATCTCAATCTACTTCGAGACCTACCTACCGACCGACCGACCGATCTAGATACCTACCTATACGTCTCTTTCATGATCTGCCTTCTCTTTAAACTCTTTAAATTAACACTATTCCCTACCATCTCCAAAAACCACAAACTCCTCCACTCCACACCACACCACTCCACTCACTTCTCAAACACCACCACAAAAACAATCCACCCATCAAACCGCCCATCTATATTTCAATCCATACATCACCCTTCATACCTCCATCAATCATCCTTGTATGATAAAGCCAAGAATCTAGATAGCAGACCATAGCCAGCGCTTGTTACTCACTGAAGTAGACAAGTGGATTTAGGTTCTTGTCTTCCTCGTCATACAATAAATAGTATAATATTTCCTCCTTTTCATACATCTCCTAAGCCATCCCATGAATTAGGTAGTTACCTACTTGAAATCAGTAAAAGTTCCATGCTATGATTGGAACAATGTCACAACTATTATGTTCGCAAGAGCCTTACAATTCTCGTCTTAACAACATATACTAATTCGGGGTTTCAAACTAAGGGCCGATCACAAAATCAGCAGACAACAATACAAGTTAAAGTAGTAGAGTACTAGATTTCTATTTCTCAATAGCACTCTCGCTGCATATCATGACTTATAGCTCGCCGATAACTCGACTACCTAGCACACTACGTATACCACGCACCCTAAATCATCTCTATCTACACCATCTTAATTCTCAGCCACAGTTTCAGCTTCATCTTGCGCTTCAGGTTCTGTTACGCTCTCCCCAACATCATCCTTAATAGGAGGTAAATCACTCAATTTTTCCGGTACAACATCATTGGCATGAGCATCAGCAATAACTTCTTCCTTGGTGATCTCCTCTCTTTGTTCCGATTGGATATCCTTTTCAGCCGAAGAAGGAGAAGCACTCTTTTCAGCACCAGTTGCAATTTCCGTGGAATCATGGAGACTTTCTCCAGCAATGTTTGTTGCAAGAGTTGGAGTTGAAGATTCAGTTGCTTTTGTAGCGGATTGAGCAACTTCCTCTGGCTTGGGGTCTGTCTTGGATTCTACGTGCAAGACCTCGTCGGAATCAATGTACCACAATGTGGAGGGTACTGAGCTTGCTAAATTGACAGCAGAAGATTCTTGAGAGGCCGCTGAGACAGGGGCAGGACTTTTAGCAGGTGCTCTGCGGGCAGGACCTCTGGCTCTACCCTTTCTCGCATCTGATAGAGGAACCTTTTCTTTTTCCTCAACTTTCTCCTCTGGCTTAGGCTCCTCCTTCTTTGGAGCTTGTGGTCCGAGTTTCAAGCGTGAATTAAGATCTGCGAGGAAACCACCCTGCAGAGCAGCAATCTTACCACCAACAGGTCTTGAAGGGACAGGTGGCTTTGCCTTTACAGAGGCAGGAGCGCCGTTATCAGAGCCTATCGATTTAGCGGAAGAATTCGAAGCGACTGTTGTTAATGGAATGTTCTCGGACGATTCACGTGTAGAAGGCTTTGCTGGACGAGCAGGAATTTGCGGCTTGGACTTTAATGGCAGAGGAGGAGCCGCTTCATCTTGCTTCGACTTTTGTGCGGGGCGATCAGGAATGACCGGCTGGGCTTTATCAGGCGAATTTGATCTAACGGGTCGAGCAGGGATACTTGGTTTGGTCATCGCGATACCAGTAGTAGCGCGACCTTCATCTTGCGCAAGTCCAAAGCCGGCTGCTGCCTTCTCTTGATGAAACACGACAGCACCAGTGGTGGGTCTTTCATCCAATGGACTCATGATAGGATCTACCTCTGGGGTCTGGGGCGTTGAAACAGTTGTCTGTAATTGAAGACTGTCTGGAGTGTCTTCCCAGACATCTCTACTTGGGAAGCGCTGCTGAAGATTCTTTGGTCGAGTTTCTGCAGCAAGGTGTGGTTTATGAGACCACACTTTCTTTTGAGGGTGCAAGAAACTATCTGTGCTTGCATTTTCTCTCTCGGCCAATTCCTCCTGTCGTCGGGCAAATGCTTGCTCCGGAGTCTCCTTTGATCGTTTGTGAGCATCTTCATTGTCTTCATCCGGATCTGGAAGTTGGGGTGTGGACACTGTTGCAGTGTATTGCAAGCTGTTGGGCGTGTCTTCCCACACGTCTTGACTTGGGAATTTACGTTTTTGGACTTCCGGGCGTTTCAAACGATCAGCTGCAGTCTCGGGCTTTTCCTCGGCCCCTAATTTTTCATCTTCTGGGAATAGAGGCTCATATTCATGTACCTCTTCCAATGGAGCCGACTCAGTTGCTCGCACTGCTGGTGTATGTATACTTCCAGGTCGACTAGTTTGTTTGCTTCCAGGAGTGCTGCCATATCCTAGATCATCATAGATATTTCTGCGCTCAAATGATGGAGAAACAGCAGGTTGTAGCTCGTATCCAAAATTCTCTTTTGAAACTTCATCAGAAGCAAGAATGGGAGCGCTGTATCCATGTTCTTCACGAAGCTCATCGTCATCTCCACCAGCCGCTGAATACGGTCTTGATTCATCTGCCGGATCGATTATTCTACTAGAACGACGGCTAGGGGTATCAACGTGAATGGTATTTTCAGGATCCGCTTCACTCTCGTAGGCACGTTCAGACTTATCATCAAGACTTTTTGACAAGGCACCCTCAAACTCGGCTTTCTTTGAACCGTCAAGAGGAAAGCTTTCTTTCTTCAAAGGCGAATCAACATGCGTTTGAGATGCATTAGAATGCGCAACGTTGTATCCGGTGGATTGCTGTCCACTAGATTGTGGGCGAGGGGAGGACATGCGAGACGCATATTCTTCAGAAGCTTGAAATCCTATTTGCTCACTAGGAGTACTCATCACTGCTGGAGATGTGCCTATTCATGATTAGAATCATATGGGGATAGCACATTCGTAAACCTTACCAAGACCAGCACCTCTGCTAGCAGTGTCTCTAACAATTCTGTTCAAGTCGTCACTGCTCATAGCCCATTCTGCTCTGCCTTCGCCGAGAGGTCCGTGATAAGAAGCAGTTTCTTTCTTGTAAAGCTGTAAAATATGATTAGAATGTAACTTGCAAGAGCATGTATTATTTGATGAGATTATCACTCAAGTAATATAAAATACTTATGTAATCTCAATTTGTCCATACAAATAGAATCCATGCAATCAAACCGAATTCACTTGTTAACTTACCTCAGGGTGCTTTTCATAATACGCCTTTTCAAAGCGATCGTGTGGAATGATGCCATGTCCGTGAAGACCATAACTTCCAGGTGGAATGTCTGCTCCACGACCACTTATCTTACGCTCATGATGACGCTTTGATCCATCGTTGTGGAAGCCAATACCAGGGGTATAAGGAGTTGAGTATGGGGATGGAGATGGTGCTTGAACGTCCCCTGCATTTGGATACATTGGAACTTGTTGACCAATCTCAGGAATGCCATGCTCATCCTCATGACCGGTACTCGATGGGGGACGCTCGATGGCGGAAGCGTTGCTAGCAAAGCTCGATTTGTTCTTCAAAGATCGAGAACTAGGATCTTTATCATATCCAGCTTTGCCTATGCCATACGCAGCAGCTTGACCAGAATCGGTACGAGTGACCGCAGATACCCTCTGCTTAGCACTGGACTCGGGATGAGAAGGCTTAGGAGCGTGAAGCTTCAAATCATTTGCAACATTCCTTGTTTGAGTTGGCGATGAACTGAGATCCTCCGAGGCTCCAAAAACCTCCGCATATTCATTACCCTCTTGGCCGATGGAAGGCAGGGCTACACTCGATGGACGGTGCGGGACCTCGAGCTCTGTTGTTGAGCTATTGGCACTGTTCATGGCGTACAAGGAGGACTTTCCATGATTTTGTTGAATAGGCATATCATTGAGAGGAGATCGCGCGAAGCTCTCGCGAGCAGGGGAGACGGAGCGATCGGCACGTCTATTGGCAGGTCTTGGAGGGATTTGTGGCATGTTGCTACCAAGAGAGGGAGCACCAGAAGAGGTGTTTCCCTGCTCCTGGGACTTATTAGGTCTGGGAGGTACTTGTGGGGTCGCCGTCGACATGTTTGTTAAATGTATAGAGGATGTGGAAATCGATGGGAAATGTAACGGCCTAGATTTCTTGTTTATGTTAGGACCCGTTGTGTGCTATCCAAAAGAGTGATAGTTAACTGGATTAAACTTCAGCCAACAAGATATTAAATAAGCAATGTCAATTCATCAAGCGAATCGTGAATTGTGATACGCTCTGAAAGCAAATAAGTAGAATCTCCTTGCGGAGTATTGAGAGATCCAAGTGGCATGTTGTACAGCACAATCAACTGTTGCCAATTGAAACTCGAACTCGTCGCCGTAGACTTAAAACTGAGATGAGACAGTAGTAGACATGATGGCTTCGACGCTTTCTGGACAATCTGCGAATAAACGACTCGATAGGGGTAGTTGGCAATGGGGGAACCTACTAAAGTGCAAATAATGGAAGACAATCAAAAGTTAAAGTTCAATCATCGAAGCTGATCTGTTTGAATTGAGGGGTGTCAAGTATCAAGATGTACAAGTCGACATGAAGTTGGTTTATTTGCGTTCTTTGATATTGTCCGGCTTGAACGCTAAGCAAGGATTCTGGGAGGATATGTTACCCCAAGCAATACGTCTAAGAAATCGTCATCGTTGCTAGTTGGAGCATAAGGATTCAAGAAAAGTGTAATTCTCTGATTGTGGTTTTCCAAAGCACACTTCACTTCAATACCTAGGTATTCTATTCATACATAGTAACTACACATATACAATTTTCTTCAAAAGTGTACACATGTATCCTTATCTCCAAAAGCTCGTTGTACTTTACCACTTCACCGATGCTTCAAACCAAAGTCCAGACACGGGAGTATATCATAGGTGGGGTTTTGGTGAGACACAACTCTATCCAGTCAGCCAGTATCTACTCGTACTAGGTACTGATCTCAACACCCCACTAAGCCAGAGCCAATCGTCAACTTTCCATTTGTATTCATATTTACAAACCGATTGACATGGCGCATGGCTTGTATTTGATGATATGATTGGACACGTGATGGATAAAATGGAAGAATTATTGTTCCGAAGAAGAGGGGTTACAACTTACAACTTACTACCTAGGTGGGCAGTTAGTGCAAGTACGACACGACCGGCTCACCGGGGGCCTTGGAGTTTGTGAGTCTTGGAGCTTCTAAACCTCAAAATACTCTTCGGGGTTTACCACACCACACCCTTCAATTTCAAACCTCCAAAAGTTCTATCCCCGTACCTTCACTTCATTATCTTCCTTACGTTGCCATCTCCAAAACTCCCTCATAAGCTCTCATATTCAATTAGCATCACATCCTCTGCATGTCAGACATGTCAATACGCTACGCATCACAAGCATATCACCTACGCCTGACATTGCTCAATCAGATCCTCACAAAAGCTCGTGATCTATACCTGATTATGACATCCCGTAATTGTGAGACAAAGCTTCAATCTTGTCACACTGCTGCCGAAGACATGCCTAGTATCTTGTGATACCGATTTTACATTCGCCTACAATCTCAAATCACGTCACGTCACTATACTAAACATTCAATACAATTCCATAGAAAGGCTTCATAACTCATATTCCATTGATTTCCATGCCTAATTATCTCCTGACTAACTCCACATGAATAAAAAGCAGATACGAACAGGATGCATTCCAGATACACTGAGATGCTTTGGTCTTGAAAATCAGAAATGGAAGGTATAAAAGTACACCCGCAAGAGGGGGGAATCTGAAGCCTCAAGAAACTCCCGATTTTTCTGGGCTGAAAAAATCAAACATGAAAACAAACAGCCATACTCAATGCGCTGCCATACCATTGACGCCTTGCACCAAACCCACATGCTCTCCCATTTTCTGTTTCGTAAATCAACCTCAGAGTTGCGCTTCACCCCCAGTCTCCATGAACCAAGCCTCACCCTCCCGCTCAAACTTGAACCACTTGTTCCCATTTATTTCTTTTCTTTACCGATGTTCCGGGTTTATAGGATCATTTGCGCGACACCTTGACCACCAAGTGTTTTACTTCCCACAAATCCTTGTCCCTTAAGACCAGCCAATGCGTAGAAACCAGCTGCAATGGTGAGAAGGACAGCAGCAGCGATGAGACTTGATGCTGCAATGATGATGCTGAGCCATTGAACGATAGCCATTCCCATGTAGATAGCAGCGCGCATATAATTGGTTGTGAATCGGCGCATGAAGGTGTCGAAGGTCGAGGAAGTGGGGCAAATTCGAAGAAGCAATGGAATCTCAATGAAGATGATGAGGAAAGAGCTCACACTAGAATGAAGCTGTTAACTTTGACACATGAAGCAAATAGGGAAATTGGAACTTACAGGCATAGCGCACTAAAGATGATAAGCAAGCTTATGTGGAAGAGGTTCGCAATCCCTAGGGCAAAGCATAGAAGTATGCATACAACTCCGGTCCTGTGTCATTCTGTCAGACCCAATTCAAATTTTTGTTCCACAATCCTCAACCGTTCATCATCCAACTTCCAGCACATCCGAGGAAGAAGCGTATATGCTGCGTCAAGATTTGACATGCATATTCAATAATGCTTCATGATGTAATGGCTTGAGTGGGATTGATGGAGAGCTCGGAAGAGTCGCATGTTCTTACCATTGACCATAAATACCTAGAAGCGCAATTAGTTAAAGTCATACAAGCTCTAGGAAAGGAATCCATACTGAAATTGCGCGTTGCAAACTCCTCTGCGATAGTCATGATTGCTTTATTCGAGGTTTGGTTGATGAATGTTTGAATGGGTCGATGTATGGGTATGTGTGGGTGAAGTTCAAGTTGATGTGGAGAGCCGTACAATAGTTCGTGAGTTCTTCAATGTTTGTCTTCGTTTCTTTGCGAACACATAAATCGTTTCAAGATACAGTAAACTCGTAAGAGAATGTCGGAGTTATTTCGCTTGAGCTTTGATGGGGAAACGGTTTAAAGAGTTGTATGGGTCTCAAATTTGAAAATAAATTGATTCCTACGAGTTTACGGAGGACTTGTTTCGTGTTCTGTGAGTTCGAGAAGCTGCGTATGGCGCTAGTCCTTAAGAAGAAACACAAAGGCTGAAATGATTGAATGAGGCTGAGTCCTATTGAGCTATTCTTTGGACGGGAAAATGAACCAAAGGAAAATGTGAACCTTTAATAGAGCTTCCTAGGAAACGATTACGAAGATATGGCGAATTCATACGTTGTCTTCGAGATTTTCTACCTCGTCACACTCAGGTAACATTGAAGCTCGTGCAACACTATGGGGGGGAAGGGTTACGATATCTAGGTATCTCTCCACATATATTTTGATCGGCAGATGCATACGTTATGGAGGGGAAATATGAGGATCATCGACTTGTGCCTTTTTATATCGTTTTATATTTGATAACTTCGTTGCCTCTCCTTACTTCTCGATTGAAGGCCTGGTATAAAGTCTTGCAAAATGGACCAACGTTTCCTCTTGCCAACCACCAACCTCCTGTTTACCCAACATTCCCAGCTAATAATTTATCCGAAAACCAACTTAAAGACATCGTTGAAAATGAAATAGCTTCCAGCTCCATCTGGCATAAGTTGGAAAACTTGGCTGTAGTTCATAGGTCTTTGCTCCTCATCGACCTTAAAGATTTTTGTCAGCGTCTGATATGATCGTGCCACAGCAATATTTTCTATTTGCGCGCAACTCATCAAAGTTTCGACTTACCAACAAGGCTCCTGTAATCAAAATCAAAATTCCACCGTGTTCTCCGGATGGTTGCGCATCGAGAGTTGAGACTGCGTGCTTGACCGTTTGGAAAGGAAGAGACTGTACCATGCTGTTTTAGTATTGATCTGCATAAGAAGGGAGAGAAACTTACTCCAAGTTTTTCTACGATGGCACCGGCTCCGAGGACAGAAGCGGACTCAAAAGTCAACATGGAGTTGTCACGCTGAAAGCTTATTAGCAAGAAATCTTTCCGGGGCAATGTTGGCACTGACGTAAAGAGGAGCCAACTGCTTTCTATCCGCATCGAACTGATTGTAGTAGAATTCGGTGAATTGCTCTAATAAGGGTTGGCCTTGTCAGCATGCCGCTGCTAGAAGTTTCGAACAGCCATGCATCATCGCATATAGATTTCGGGACGATTCGATGCTAGTTGCCGTTCTCCATCTGCGATGGAATATGTCATAAACTTACTTGCGACATTTTGGAAGTCTATAGAATAGGAGTTAGCCTCGAATCATGAATAGGTAGAAAGATTAACGAATCGATAGCATCAAGTAAATTTAACGTATAGGCGCTATCTGTGAGATACTCGGAATGTGAATTAATTAACTTACCGGCCATCTTACTCTAAAGTTTATGAGGCTTTCTTAAAATAAGTTATTTAGAAAGGATATTTTGTGATGTTGGTTTGCTTGTTTTGGAGGGGAAATTATAGAGGGGTTTCTATGGGTGATTTTGAATACCAGACACTTCAGTAGAGTGGACACCACAATTGGGCTATCATGCGCTTTACCCAATGTAGCTTAGTCACGTCGCCAAATAGCTCGAAAATTTATCCCTTCCCTTCCCTTTAAATCCATTCAATGCTTTTTTCTCAACCATCTTACCTGCATAATCTTCTTCAACCCATCCACACATACATATAAAGTCTTTCATTTCTCGAGCATGCTTTGATTGATACGGATTTGGTTAGAGATTTGACTTCGATTCCATGTTAACATTCTATCTTTCTGAACCGATCTAATTACTTACAACAGCCGCTCTCGACAGCGTCTAGTCTAATCCTCATGGTATGTTTATGGTTTTCTTTTGCTTTACCGCATGCACACACTCCCTAGCATTTTTGTATGATGACAAAACCTTCCATTAAGAACGGCCTTCTGAATAACCATGTCGATTCAATCAATATATCAAGCTCAACAGTCTGACTCTATCAATCAAATGCCCTTCATCATTATCGCTGCAGAAATCTTCACAAGGATTTAGCTAACGATTGTCAAGATTTTAGGAATTTTGAACATTGAGCATAATTCAGCTTGCCGCATATCGCAGCATACCTATCTATGTATAGAGCTCAAACCAGCAAGCCATGGCATACCGACGTGGGGTCATGGTGAATATGGACGATTCGCTTGTGATATTGAATCAATCGCCAGGGCACGATATCAAGGCGATTTTGGTCAATTCAGGATTTCTCATTGAATTTTTCGATATTTTCTATTTTATACATAGTAATAATAAATCTTTGGCTCAAGTTTTGTCTGAAAACCCCTCGGGATACTCCGATCAAGATGAATATTCACGGGATTTGAATTGAACTGAAGTGATTCACTGTGACCACAAGCCAGACCACCGACCACCTTTGAGAAACAATATTCCGTTTGAAGATTCTTCCATGTCCAAAATGATGAAGCGGTGTGATTTACCCAGTCGTAGTATTGTCTTCCCTCCAACACATCAATACTTTCGTGATGGCCACTTGTGACTGATTGATTTTACATGGTATTGTTGGTAAAAGTCATATTTATGCCCCTCTTCTTTTTCTTCGATAGATACTTTTGACTTGTTGTTGGTCTGCACTGTGCAATTGTTCTCCAGCCTAGCGAATCTTGAGGAATTCATTGTTTTCTGGAGTGGAATCTCTTTTGCCTGGTAACCTTATTGGCAGTACATGAAATCCAACTTACCTACCATTCGACCATCCTCAAACCCACACTCATCCTCAAACGCAAACTCGCCCTTCAAAGAGATACAATCGCACCAAGTTGCAAGTCGAGGAAAAGTCCAGGACTTTCTAGCCCAACTCCAAATACCACAACGATTGGCTTTGGCTTGCTTGTACTCCCAATTCCACCCAGAACATTCATACAAACGCAACGAACGCACAAGGCTTTCAGTAACAAGGTACGCACGCTAAAGAGGCAACCATCAATTTCCATTTCCAGACCTTCAGCCTCCTCATCCCATCCTTATTATCACCTACAATCGGACGGAGCTTTCCAAAAGCTCGGCCTCTTCAACTTTAATCCATCCCCCACGTTCAACAAATACCAATACCACTACAAATACAAGTTACAATACTTATAAGTTATACATATCAGGCTGTGCAGCTTCGTCTGCCATATTGTATCGGTGAGGTAAAATGCCTTGCTTCAAAGGTATTGCTGTCAGTGTCCACGCTGAAGGATCACCGCTCCCTGAATATGGAGTAACTCGACAATCAAGATTCAGTCGTATTAACACATACATCCCCGTCCCTCAACCCAAAATTCCCCGCGACTCGACCACCAATAAACCCGAAGCCGCAAAGTTTGCTATCTCAATTACGTTGTTAACCCCAGGTCTTCCCATTCCTTACAGCACACCGAAAGCAACACCCGCGAACCCTTATCCTCAGCCTCAAACCGTCACTGGCTTGCCTGGCTTTGGCGAGAAGACAAATTTCGCTGGTCAAGTCGGTCCCTACATACCAATCACCAAGTCGGAAAATGAAACAATCGCTGCATATATCTATTTTGATGGCAGACCAAAGGAAGAAGTGGCCACTCTTTTACGACCAAGCGAAGAGACATGGGTAAATTCTCGATGGGTTCAGGTTCCAGACTCTGAAGGAGGAGGACTGGCTGAGCGAGAGTTCTTGTTCCGTGAGGTTGGACTAGAGCGATGGTTGAACGGACTTGATCTTGACGGACAAGATGCCGCTGCAAGAATCGAAAAGCGTCGACAAAAGTTCGAGAAGCGTCGTAGGCGCAGAAAGGAGGAACTTGGCAGTGATGATGAACTCGCAGACATGATGACACCAAGAAAGAGATCCACAGCACGAGAGGTTCTACGATACGGAGCAGATGACCAATCGCCGGTCGAGACCGTTTCAGATGACGAAAGTTTCAGCTCAGACTCGGACGACGATGATGCTCTACCGGAAGCTGCAGGACAAATCAAGGTTGCTATGTTTCGGGTACTCGCATCTGGAGAAATCAAACGCGGCGAATACTCTCCACAATTTGATGCTCATGATGATGATGAAGAAGGAGAGAAAGGCAATGGAGAAGGAGGAGAGGGAGATGTTGATCACACCACAAGTTTTGCAAAGCCCAAGACATTGGATCCAAAATCTATTAGCACACAAACTGTCACTGGAATAGATGGGCCCGATAAGCCTTTCGCGGTCTTTACATTCTTCTATCGAGGTCAACGTAAGCTTTATTTCTGTTTTCTGTCACAATACCACTCTCTAACATGTCACCACAGGTCAATTGCAAAAGATGGGCATTCTACCAAATTCAAAGCAGGAAAAGATAAACAGCAGTGCTGCGAAACGAAGGTCAACACAGTTAGACTTCGGAAATATTGGCAAATTAAGTAATACTGGAACTGTTGGATTTTCCGCCTTTAGAGATAACGACACCTCCGCAAAGCGCAGCAAATCTAAAAAGAAGAGTAATGGAAATGTCGGCATGATGGAAGACAGCGACGATGAAGATGATGACGATAATGGAGTAAAGATGGAAGAAGTGGATGACAAGGATGATCCAAATAAGACTTTGAGTACCGAAGATGCAAAGTTTCAGGGAGAATTAGCAGACGGGGTTGGACGAATCAAGGTATGGTAAAACACATTGTACTTGCAAGAAACTATGCTAATATTGATCGAAGTTGAAACGCCAATATTCCGCTGGAAATTTGAATAACAACTTGGGCAGATCACCTAACTCGGCCAGCAATACATCTGGCAATGCTACTCCCGCTACGGATGGAGACAACAATGGTCTAACTTTACCAAACAATGTGTTCGGAAAGAGTCTCACAGACGACAACTTTGTTGGTAGTCCTATGAAGAAACATAGAGCTAGTCTCCTCGGTGATGAGTCTCTAGATAAACGACTAGCAGGATTTTCGAGTAATCTTGACATTGTAGCAGCAGCCGAAGCTGCACAGACTCCCCTCCCAGAACCAGCAATGAAGGATGTCGATGAAGAAGAGTTATGATGGTTAGGGGCCATATAGGATGGAAGGAACACTGAAGATTTTGATATAGACATCATGGCATGATGATTTTCACGCTAATGGGTGTCTCATCTATCTCTCAATCTATTTGATGGATTGGAAAGCGAAAGCAAGCATGGCATGACACGCAGCGAGTGATATTTGGTACGTTGGTTGATTTGTGAATTGGTGGCAGGCTTATCATATCATATCATATAAAAAGTATGATTTTTATACCTGTTAACCTGAGTCTTCACATGGGATACCTGGTTTTTATGGATTGATTGGTTGTTTGCATACATCACAGTATGTCTTGTAAAAGATCTCTTTTAATACCCTGAGCGCCTGCTGCACTATGGTTTCATGGCTGGCTACAGAGCTGGGTGGTGGGTGATACCTTGGTAAGAACTGCTCCCTTCACTTGACTGCCTATGGCGGACAGAGATTAGGTGGGCATTACGTCTTCTCGTATGGGGATGGGTGGTAGGTGATGCATACAAATGGGCAGAAAACAGATAAGATGAATAATATCAATAAATAAATTATATGGCCAGTTCTTTGTGAGTTATGTGAATGTACATGCAAATGTGATCTCGAACCTGTCAGAATCAAGGGCAGTGGGAGAAGATAGTGCTAAATGCTCAGATAATATATGCTAGTGGTGTCTACAGCATGTGGCATCTTGCTTAGATAGATGGCAAGTGCCATCTATCATATACATGTGATATTTCTTTTATTTTCCAAGACTTTTCGTCATAGGGATGCGTGATTCACATCTCGCGAGGCACCTGGGGTAAGATGCTTGGAAACATTGTTACATTTTGCTACTGGGAGTGAAGGTGTAATGCGGGGAGAAGAGAGGGTTGAGGAGGGGATGCATTTTTGTGTAGCAGTAAAAGAGTTATGGGGTACAGAAACTTTCTTGGATTTGTGATCTAGAATTTTAAATTTTGATCTACTTGACAGTACTTCCATCTGCGTATGTATATGTCCTACCACTGTAGAGGGCAGTGACATATCCACCCCAATCATTACTTCTTTTCAGACCAAGCTGTACAAAAGCCTGCTCAGCCAAATCCATGTGTACTTTCATTTCTCTGCCTTACGTCAGTGCAAACCAGTATCTCGTTGCTTTCAATATCCACCGTACTGTTGTTCAGACGATGGAATCCTTGAGCGTGGATTCTAACCTGATGGGATGGTTGCAGGGATTGTAACTTTAGATCGAACACTTTGTTTTCTCCGCTCCTGCCATCGCTGGGCTTGGGTGAATTGAAGACTCCACGTGCGGCTTCTCCTGGTCGGCTGCCTTTGATCGTTTGTACAATTCTTGACTGTCCCACTTTCTCAAGTAATGGGCGTAGTGTCATTAGGCAGGCAGAAATCAGATAGCACGCCGTCTCTAGTTGAGTCCATATCATTAACTCCGCGCCGGTGTATGTTCCATCTGTGAATGAGTTTGCTTGGAAGAATATCGGAATACGTATGATCGAGATGATGAGGCCTCTTAGAGCCGATTAGCTAGCCCATGTGAGATCTTTGGAGGTTCAACTTACAGACTTCCCGTCAGGAATGTGAGAGTCAATCCCAATTTCAAGCGACGGGTGGTGTGCAAATTCCATATTATAGGCATCGGTAGTATAAGCATGGCAATATCAGTGGCAATATTTACGATTGGGCCCCATCGGTACAAGTCCTCCTTATTGATACATTTAGCGCCAGGTATTGTGGGGTCGAAGTTTGCCGCAAATGGTCTGCAGGCTGCAAGTGCCACTGCAATCATCACTATCGTGTAAACTACCAATGTTGCCATCAAGGCATAGACACATATCCGAACCTTATTTACAATAAACAGTCGTTTATAAAGGAGCAAAATTGCGTATTTTGGGGCTGTAGCGCAGAGTAGATACACTATCGTCCCAGCAAAGAGTTCCTTTCCCCATCTTCGTACCTTCCAAGGAGCTGTGAATTCGAGATAGGATGTATGGTAGCCCAGTCCAGCAGTTCTCAATGCGTCTGTCGTAACATTTTAGCAATTTGTCACGTTATTTGATCTATATTCAAGATCCGTTTGATAGTTTGTTGCTAACCGAACAATATAGCAGCCAAGGCAGTTTGAAATACAAGAGCTGCAAACACCAAGACATCATCCATTGCCCAAGGTGCTTTTACTAACCAACGAGTATAAAATCGAAGAGAGACACAAAGAGATACGACAACCAATAGGATGCAAGTGAAGATAGTAAGCTTCAGCCCTCCATAAGATGGGTCGATGCCATCAGGTAATGAGTTCAAAGATGTAGATGCCATCGTGCCCGCCGAAAGTACAACCTCCTGTCATTCAAGCTTTAAGAATTCGAAAGAATTCAACGTGGAAGATACTGTAATGCGGTAGATTATTATTGTCAGATGGTCTTGGGTGAGTGGTCAATTTGACTAATTATAACGAGTAAACTAAGTTGTGGTGTAAGACGAGTTCGACACATTGTGTTGATCAGGGAAAGTTTCTTCAGCTCCATTTCTGTAGTGAGGGGGCGTAGTAAGACTTCCCATGTCAGTGTATGTTTTCCAATATCTCAACCTAGAAGGTAACATTTTAGATGCGCAGTTGATGTATTGGTGTGTGTTCCTAGAAAAATCCGCCTGTTCGATCGCCATGACGATTTCCTATTTTATTTTTCGAAAACATCAGCTTACAGGATAAGCTACGATGTTAAAGCGTAATGTTACGTTGGTCAGCCCGTTGGCTGACGTAACTCAAACGAGGCACAGGTTGGTAAGTGTTTGGTGACCCAACTTTACAAAATGCTCCAGTTTGTTCACATGGATAAGTAGCAATAAGTATATAAAGTAGGGGTGAATAAGTTGGCAATCGTAAAACTTGCAAACCCTAGACAAGACACCATCTGCTACTGTCAACACAAGATTCTTGCCCAAATTCAGAATGAGCTCCCCTCCTGAATATGTCCTCACTCGCGATTATCTTGATAATAATCGGTAGTCACAAACTTCATGATCTCTTGACTCCTAGGTGGTTTGTTACAATTAACTAACGTACTTCGTAGCATCAATTTGCAACACCATCTTTGGATACAGCTGTTTGGGTATCTTGTTCACCCCAAAATTTCCACTGAGGATCCAAACTTAAGAATAGCAGATGTGGGTACCGGCACAGGGTTCGTACTCGCCTTTACATTTGAAAAATTCTCACATTAACCCGATCAGCATCTGGCTCACTGATTTGGCCAAATTACTTCCTGAGTCTGTACAGCTGGATGGCTTAGATGTATCATTCGACGCAGCCCCTCCATCAGAGTGGCTTCCTTCCAACTTGACACTTCGTCAGTGGGATGTGAAGAAAGACGTACCAGAAGAGCTTATTGGAGTTTACGATATTGTTCACATTCGGAACTTTCTTTTTGTGTTGCAAAACCACGAGATTTCACACGTCCTCGGAAATCTCGTCAAAATGATCAGTTAGTTGATTGCCATTCCAAATAATTTAACGCTGCTGACAGGTGCGTCTTTGTTTCAGAACCTGGCGGCTATCTCCAATGGGCAGAGCCAGATGTAGCATCATTTCGCATAGAGAAAACAAAGCCGGAGAATCCTACCAATGCAATGAACCGACTGCTCAAAGTTTCGCAAGGGCAAGATGCAAGGTTGAGCCCAACATGGGTTCCCAATCTTCCAGTGCTTTACAAGGAGATTGGCTTGGGTGATATCACCTCCGATGTTAAGATAGCGCCACCATACCATGAGCTTGCCTTTCACGAATGCAGTATGATCATACATGAATTATTCGCAAGAACGACCAAGAAAGAAGGTATGGCCGAGCAACTGAGGGAATTGTTACCAGAAGTTGCCAAAGAAACAAGACGGGGTTCTTGTTGGGCTTTCACACGCATGACTGTTGTTGGTAAGAAATCGCTTTAAAACTTGGTTGCGCACCCACATGTATTGCAAATTTAGCATTGTAAGGCGGGATAAAAGATTCCCGTAAATGTCACTCACTTACCAATCTTTATGAAGTGCCTTGAATGGTAACGCTGCACAGCGTCTTGAAAAAATAATTACTGAGCACTTTCCATACGTTCTGGATTGGCCCGACTGGTTGCGGGGTTCTCTAGCAGTCAATAGATACTGCCTGAAAATTCCCTTACTTCGAAATTATAGGACCGTCTCTCCTATCTCAACGGCCTGGCGTAGTCACAAATGCAGTCCAGTGGCATTAATATAACGGTCCTGGCGCCAAGTAAGTAACGCTCGCCAATCGGCTTAGCCCGACTTGGCCCGACTTAGCCCGACCCAGTGTGCTGGTAGCCTCTCAGATCTTACCCGAGTTTTAGCTAGATGTTCACAATATATCTCACTACTCCGATAATAGGTACTCAGACGCACTCTGCAAAAACAAGCCGTACATGGATTACTTCAAGCTAAAAACAGTGAAATCTGTAATTAGGCATTTCTATTGACGATTTCGTGGACAACAGCTGCAGCGGCCTTTAACTCATCACCCTGGTGTGGTACACTGTGTCCTCCTGCATGTAAGATTTCAACCCGACTTCTCTCTTCGCACATTTGAACCAGTTCTTTGCTCTGCGCTGCGTGATTCACATCCTCTGTGCTCCATAAATGTATGGTAGGAACAGTGATCACCGAGTGAACATCCTTAGCTCGTAAAGTTTGGATGTCCCCGTGTTCAAGTGCATTCAGATCGGGTGGTAGAGTGCCGCATATGAAAATTGCACATTTGAACCGAGGCTCCGCTTTGGGGATGTGGTAGTGATTAGGCTCGGATTTGGATCGTCGCATCTCATCCCGGAGGAGAAGCGTTGCAGCAAATGCGGCTCCAAGGGAGAATCCCATCACAACATGAAACGGACCGTTGCTAGTTACGTATTGATCGAGATCGTCAAGGGCATCCTTGAGGCTGTCTCCTGATTCGTCAAAGTAAGAGCGATATATTTGTTCGTCTCCGAATATTCTGCTAATCTCAGGAGCCACAGGCCATGGATAGGCCCCCTCCAGAAAATCATATTCATAATTATCGCCTAATTCAAACCTTAGAGCAGCTGTCGATCATCAGTTCATTGATGCTCTCCCTGCACAGAAATGGCGACACCTACCTGTTTGTGCTTCCAAAACCTGCAGTAAGTCAGATACGTCACCAATAAAATGATCAGGAACTCATAGTACATACCTCGGCATTAGTTCCAATCCCATGAAGACATAATACCTTGATCATGTCTCTCTCTTTAGAACTCTCAGCGAAACCCATGGTAACGTTGCAGCGTTTAGGCACAAAAAATAGAGAGCAGGCTCACAGAACTATCTTCACGGCCCCTACACCCTTTGCGCGGCAACAGTCGCACTATTTATCATCTGTATACGTTCGATACTATGCAACCATACATCATAATGCTTTGCCTTGAAAAAATCAAACTTCATGTGAAGCTTCTGTAGATATGGGGTTAACAGAGCTGGGCCAGCATCTCCATAGCTCACCTGGGTGTATTCTTGCATGGACAGCAGCCTTTTACTTGCACCAATTGCATCAACGATGAAATAACTAGCTCTACTGTCCTACAGTGAGAATTGATCAGCTGCGTACAATGTCGATCAACTCCAGATTTGTCCAATAATTATAAGGGTGGCTACGAGGTGGTCAGAGTAAATGCAACACAAGGGGGTCACTTCTGCAATCTTTACCAAGGTATAATTGTTGATCGAAGCCAGGGGTGTTTTGTTGAAGCTGATTTGCATGATATTGAATGCTGCTGAGTGAAGTAAAGTCACGGCTAGCTGTGCCGTCTGACGCCATGAATACAATTACCGTGATTACTATATCATCCAATTCGTACAATAGCTCTGCTGCAATAAGACGGCAGGTAAGTCTGAAAGCAGCTTACTCTACTAGGATCGCAACATTAGTCCGGCATCACTTGCATATAGATTGAGAATAGTTGTGGCGGCCATACGACAAGAAAACCACTGCAAATAATAAGAAATCAAGATATCTTTACATGCTGAAGCTTTGTTATGCAATCCGGAAAACCCGAGAGGCCCGGCAATTTGGCTGTGCCGCTTGTTATGATTCTTGAAGAAGCAAACGGGCATGCCATGAAACCGCTAAATCACAAATGTCGAAGTCATGCATCGGACCACTACATCCGACATAGCCTAGCACTATCTGGAAGGGGCGTTTGCGAGGAATCGAGACGATCCTGATTGTAAGTATTTCGGGATTCCTAGTTTGCAGAAGACTTAAATGGTAAAAGGGTGTAGTGATACATGATCTGATTGTTCATTTCGATCTGTACGAAAATAATCTAATTGCTAGTTGACCTCGGTTGAAATTTTGGGGTTCTGACATGTGACGTTTAAATGACAATAATGATCAGTCTCGGAAGGTGCTTTACCATTTCTAAAGTCTGAACGAACATGAATACCAAAAAATGACAAACACATCGATCTTATGATTGTAATTTAATTGGGTGTAAAAGTTCAATGCTGCACCGAACATCACTCGTACATAAGCTGAAACTTTTTATCTTCGGGGACGTCTGAATGGGTAAAAGAGGCAAAGTAGACCACACCCTTCAGAGTAGCAAGAAATGAATCTAGTTGCTTAAGCGGTAACTTGAATAAATGCATTAGCCGGGCTTTCGATCCCAATGTTAATGGCAGGCTGGAGCTGTAAGTGGTGGAAAATCGGGCGTATTGGCCTTCTCTGAGTCGGTAGAACTTGCCCACACCTTGCTTGAACATACACGAAAACGCATTGCTACATTGCTACATGAACAGGTGGGAGCACTTAATCATAGATACTCAACTTTACTTTTGGAATGAATGATTACGGTTATACAGAAACAGCTCGAAAGTAATCATGAACTTCAATTCTTCGGAAGTTAACAACTCGGAAACTAGGGGAAATGGAAGCCATGTACCTCTTGCGATCGTGGGATTTTCGTTCGAATTCCCGCGAGAAGCTACGTCTGTTGGCAGTTTCTGGGAGATGATTTGCAAAGGTAGAACAGCAAGCTCGGATTTCCCCTCTGATCGCATGAATATACAAGAATATTATCATCCAGACGATAATCGAACAAGTACGGTAGGTCGAGAACTGACAAGACTACTGAAATAGTTCAAACTAAACGATGACAGATACCGCTACGTGGAGGAAATTTTCTAGAAGAAGATTTAGGAGTGTTCGATGCACCCTTTTTCTCCATAACGCCGGCGGAAGCAGCGTGTATGGATCCACAGCATCGTAAAATGCTCGAGACAGCTTATCATGCTCTTGAGGATGGCGAGTACAGCAGAACAATAGTAGAGAGCTGAAAAATCTGATAATATCTTCACAGCCGGTATTACATTGCACAAATGCTCAGGCTCAGACACATCGGTATACACGGGATGCTTCACAAACGACTATCTGAGTATCCTTGAAAAGGATTTTGAAGCGGAGCAGAAACACGCTGCTATGGGCGTTACACCATCGATGTTGGCCAACCGACTAAGTTGGTTCTTCAATTTTAAGGGAACATCCATGAATTTGGATTCGGCATGTTCAAGTAGTCTGATCGCATTACATCTTGCATGTCAGGATCTCCGCAGTGGGACATCGTCAATGGTCTGTCAAAGCTGTCTGTACCTCGAACAATAAATGGCTAATCGTATCTACTAGGCTCTGGTAGGGGGCGCGAACCTTGTTTACCACCCTGATTTCATGAAAATGATGTCAAATGGCAATTTTCTCTCTCCAGATAGTCAGTCCTGGAGTTTTGATGATCGTGCAAACGGATACTCACGTGGAGAGGGCATTGCTGTGATTGTCGTCAAGAGACTTTCCGATGCCCTACGCGATGGAGATACTATCAGAACTATCATAAGACAAACAGCTACCAACCAAGATGGTAGAACACCGGGAATAACTCTCCCAAGTCAGCAAAGCCAAATTGAGCTTATTGAACGAAGTTATAAAGATGCGAACCTTGATATGGAGCCTACGAGGTTCTTCGAGGCTCATGGTACCGGGACCAAAGCTGGAGACCCTGTTGAAGCAAATGCTATCGGCAAAGCATTCAGACACTGTCGTAGCAAGGAAGATCCGCTTTATATTGGAGCCGTCAAATCTAATATAGGTCATTTAGAAGGTTGTAGCGGCCTTGCAGGTGTTATAAAAGCATTATTGGTACTTGAAAGAGGAATAATTCCACCGATAGCCACATTTCAGTCAGTGAACAAGCAGATAGACACAGAGTCTCTACATATCCGTGTAAGATGTAATCCCTGTCGGTTGAGTTAAAAAACTGATATATTTAGTTTCCTCAAACACAATTACAATGGCCTACGTCTACTCTACGTCGAGCATGTGTAAGTCAACAAGTAGTATTTTAGAGGAAATGCTTACTATATTCGCTAGGTGAATTCGTTTGGTTTCGGAGGCACAAATGCACTTGTTATACTTGACGATGTATACCACTACCTGAGCGCGAATGGCCTGCATGGTTGTCATCAAACTCTGGAATTAACACCCACAACACTGGGAGTGGTCCGAGGCGAGGTCAATGGTCACAAGCGCATCGATTACAGCCATGAATCAGTGAATGCATGCGACCATTTGACAGCATTACCACCGAGGAACGGAGACGGATCCGGCAGTAATACGGCTAAGGTTTTTCACTCACCACCAAAACTAGTCGTGTGGTCGGCCTTCGAAGAAAAATGTGCACAGCGGATGTCCGACCTTTACAGTAATTTCATTCGCGAGGAACAACCATGTATAGACGATCTGGCTCATATACAAGCAGTTAGACGGAATCATTTCCAATGGAGGAGCTTTATCGTCACAAGACAGTACGATTGCACCAAGTTCGAAGCACTCGAGCCAATGAAGCCAATAAAGCCAATAAGAGCAAATAAAGATCAGCGTATTGCATTTATCTTTACTGGACAGGGAACTCAGTACCTCGGTATGGGTAGAGAACTCATTTCTTTCCAGACTTTCAAAGACAGCCTCAGGGACTCAGATAGATGTTTGAATAGTCTTGGCTGCCCATGGTCTATTCAGGAAAAGATTGAAGAATCTCACCTTATTTTTCCCATTGATAATCCAGAATATAGCCAGCCGCTGACTACCTGTCTCCAAATTGCCCTTGTAGACCTACTAAAGAGCTTTGGGATCATACCATCTAGTGTTATTGGCCACTCTTCCGGGGAGATCGCTGCGGCTTATGCCGCTGGTGCACTGTCTCGGTCATCTGCTGTCCGAGTATCATATTATAGAGGAATAGTATCTTCTAAGCTTGCGACTTTGAGAAAAGATATGGGAATGATGGCTGTAGGTCTTTCAAAAAGCGCAGTACTTGCTTATCTGGACAGATTTAGAGAAGCCGAAGGTTCCGTTAATGTCAATATTGCCTGTATTAACAGTCCCAAAAGTACCACCCTGAGTGGAGATAGTACACAACTAACAGCACTCTGTCAATGGCTCACAAAAGATTCAATATTTGCTAGAAAACTTCGTGTTTCTGTGGCTTATCACTCAGAGTATATGAAGACCATCTCTAGCGAGTATTACGACGTGCTAGGACCCCTCGAAAAGGGGCGGAACTCCAAATTCATTCCCATGCTATCCACAGTAACGAAAGATATAGTGACTACAGAGAGTCTTCGTGACCCCATTTATTGGGTCCAGAATATGGAATCCCCTGTCAACTTCGAAGGCGCGGTTTCAAAGCTTTTGGGACAGAGCTCACAGAAACAACGCAAGATCTTAGGTGGAGAGAATGCGGGAAAAAACTTCGGCTTCACTCAGATTGTCGAAATTGGCCCGCATAATACGCTCCAGGGACCAGTGCGCGACATCATATCGAATATAAAAACACAGAAAGCAGAACCTGCATACGTGCCATCTCTTGTTCGAGGCCAGGATGCGTCCGTAACCCTTTTGTGCGCTGTAGGAATGCTGCAAAGCTCTGGATATCCGGTCAATTTGGTTGCAGTTAACAACAACGAAGTGACAGATAGAAAGTGTCGTATGCCATCGAATATGCCAAAATACCCTTTCAACCATCAAAGTTCGTACTGGAAAGAAGGTCGGCTGAGTAAGAACTTTCGATTTCCTTCTTTTGCCCGAGACGACCTTCTTGGAACACGCAACCTGGACTGGAACCCTAAGATGGCCCAATGGCGAAATGTCATACGACTTTCTGAAGTGCCATGGCTAGAAGACCACCAAGTACAAGGGGAAATTTTGTTCCCAGCCGCAGGTATGGTAGTCATGGCCATAGAAGGGCTTAAGCAGTTAGTCTGCCAGACAGCTCACCTTCAAGGAGTCCAAATAAAAGATATACACTTTCTTCATCCTATTGCGTTTCCAGGAGAAAGTGATAAGGTCGAAACTCAGCTAAATATATTGACAGAGACATCTTCTATCAGTAACTCTGCTTCTTGGTCTTACTTTCGTCTTTTTGTGATAGAGAGTGACAACTATATGGAATGCTGCAGCGGCTACATCCGGCCTGTTCTTGATGAAAAAAACCGGAGATACGCTATGTGTGGTTTATCTTTTCTAGATGGTGAACCACTCGCAGAATGGCTGTCGAATACTTTTGATGCTTGTCGAGAACTAGCAGATCCTTACTCGGTAGAAACTACCGTAAAATATGGGCCATGCTTCCAAAACTTGAGCAATTCGTATCTTGGTCCTAAAGGAGAGGCAATGGCAGAGATAAATACTAAATCGTGGACATCAAAAAGTGCCAGTTCGTTCCATCAAGCCTATGCTGTACATCCATCTACAATTGATGGTTTAGCTCAACTAATGGCGCCGACAATTGCCAAGGGATATAATGTTAAACAAACAATGGTACCTGTCCATGTATCCAGTATATGGATCGATTTTATGGGCTTCGAATCACTTGAGGGAGCGAAGATTCAAGGGGCTGCGCGATGTAAACTACGTGGGTATCGCGGGGCGACTGGAAATATTGTTGCGACCCCTATAGCTTCTTCCACTCCCCTTATAGTTCTCGAGGGGCTTGATACTAGCTTCATCACGGCTGCTAATACTTCGAATATCAAGCACTTTCAACCGCGCAACCTTTGCACACAATTAGTCTGGAAACCAGACATCGACATGATGAGCAACCAACAGATAATTCATTGGTGTACTATCAACAGACCAACAGGGGCAATAGATGAGCTATACAAATACGAGCGCTTGAATACTATCATCCTGTTATTCATACTTGAAGCTCTTGATATTATGGATCATGCATCCTCGCCAGCAGTCCCACATCTTGAAATGTATCTCGAATGGATGAAGTACCAACGCGATCGTCTCAGCAATGACGACCGACGGGCAACTTTGGAACTGCTTCAAGATCGTGATAGACGCAATCAACTTACTGTCCAAGTCGGAAACTCTGGAGTCGAGGGAGTTTTTTTCCTGCAAATTGGACAGGTACTTTCAAAAGTACTTCGTGGGGAAGTGGATCCTCTCAATGTAATATTCAATGACGGTTTAGCCGATCGTTACTATGAGGAAATGCTTTCAAATGATTATTATACTCATCCGTCATCAGCCTTTGTTGAACTACTTTGTTTCAAAAACCCTTCAATGAAGATCTTAGAAGTAGGTGCGGGAACCGGAGGTCAAACTTTGCCTATTCTCAAGGCGATGACTTCAGGCAAAACAAAAATGTGGTCTCGGTATGATTACACTGATATATCACCAGCATTCTTTGGCCAGGCAAGAGTCAAGTTTCATGAGTATATCGATCAGATGGAGTTCCGCGTTTGTGATATATCCAAGGATCCTGCTTCGCAATCATTCGAAACAGAAAGCTATGATCTTGTGATTGCATCACACGTACTTCACGCCACAAATGATCTCGATCAGACACTGCGTAACATTCGAAAACTTCTTAAGCCTTCAGGAACGCTTCTACTGTTTGAGACTACCCGACCAGAAGTCCTTCATATTGGATTTGCTTTTGGTCTGCTAAAAGGTTGGTGGAGTCCACTTTCTCTCGAATCTCGATCTCAATACAGCCCATGCTTGACGACAGAGCAATGGAACAATCGTTTGGAAAGAGCAGGCTTCAGCGGTACTGAAGTAGCAATCCCAAATCAAGAAAATCTACAATGTCGTTATAGTAGCACCATTATCTCCAAAAAGGCTGAGCCTAACGTTCAACAACAACCAACTTCCGAGGACGTGGAAATTGCGATTGTGGTAGATACTCAGGTACCAGGGCAGTTAGATATCGCGAGACTATTAGAGGCTCAATATGCTAGATGTAAAATCTACACGTTGGCTGAATGTGCTGCAGCTGATATACCTGCCTCGGCTCTAAACTTGTTTCTAGTCGAGCTAGATGCCATATTTCTTGACGATATCAGCGAAACAGACTATTGGTATCTACACAGAATCTTGAATAACTCATCGAAGACATTATGGATCACTAGAAGCCCGTCTGATTGTTTAGAGCCACGACATCACTTGGTGGAGGGTTTAGGTCGGACGTTGGCCTCTGAGAGCTTTACGCGTAAATTTGTTACACTTTCCTTGGACGGCAAATTCGACTACGAGCCATCACGTATCGCGAGTCTTATTTCGAATATTATGGCCAAAATCATTAATTCTACAGTTGTGGACTTAGAAAACAATTACATGAGTAAGGATGGAGCACTGCAGATCGGTCGTGTTCGTGAATACAAATCTATGAATGATAAAATCGCGCGCCAGACTCTACCCCGCCACATGAAGCAACTTAATCTTGACACCGACACACGGATCTCACTGGACTTGGAGACTCCAGGTCAACTAGAGACACTACAGTGGATTTCTAATGGGAACGAACCAGCGTCAAAGCCGCTAGACCAGGACGAAGTTTTGGTTGAGATAAGGGCTCTAGGGTTAACTCTACGAGATTATCTACTTGTCAGTGGCCAGCTCAATGATTCAGGGATTGTAGCGGAATGTGCCGGAGTAGTTCTAAAAGCAGGTGACAAATCTGGTCTTCATCCTGGAGATCGTGTGTGTGTCATTGGCAAATCGTTAGGTTGCTCTGTGCTGCGCTTAAAAACAGGAGCTGTTGCAAAAATGCCGGAACAAATGAGCTTTGAAGAAGGTGCTGCGATGCCTACTTCACTTTGGCTAGCTTATCACGGCTTAGTTGAAATAGCAAGAGTACAGAAAGGAGAATCGGTACTGGTCATCCAAGCTTCGAGCAGTCTGGGGCAAATGGTACTTCAAATAGCCAAAAGTCTAGGTGCAGAACCGCTCGCCATAGCCAATTCGGCTTCAGAGAAAATTCTCCTTGAAAGTTTTGATCTCCCAGAGACGAAAGTTCTTCGCGATGATTACTCGAGCATCTCTCTCAAAGATAGCATATATCGAGCTACCCATGGAAAGGGCGTCGATATCATCCTAGGACCAATCACAGAGGACCTGAATGTAGATTATTCTGACCTCATTGCACCATTCGGTAGACTCATAGATATTGGGATCAAGGGTGAGCAGCGATCACTTATAAAGCCATACAGACATACGATTACCAATTCATTACAAGCATCAATAGACATGATTGATCTTCTCAACAAGAACCCAGATTTAGTCTATAATTCATACAGAAAAGCGACAGACTTCTGTTTCGAGCAACATCTAAAGCCACCGCAGCCACTCCAAATATTCCAGGCTGACGAGATTGAAGATGCCTTTAGAAACTTTGAAAGCAGCATTACGACTGGAAAAAGAATTGTGCAACTACGACCGGGTTCTGTTATACAAGTATGTCTAGATTATATCTGTGCCGTTACATCTTTGATAGCTAGCTGACTCCATGCCAAAGGTGAATGTTGAGGCAAAACCAGAGTATCAATTCCCAGCGAACGCAACATATGTCATAGCAGGAGGACTGGGAGGGCTCGGTAGGAGCTCTGCGAGATGGATGGTTAACCGAGGTGCTCGCAATATGATCCTTCTCTCACGCTCAGGTATCAATGGTAAGAAGGTGGCACAAGCTCTTGTGAGCGAGCTCGAGGCTCAAGGGGCTTGCATAGTTACCCCTATCGTTGATGTTGGTGATTTGAATAGTCTAAGAAGGGTGCTGAAGCAGGTCTCAAAAGATATGCCACCGATTCGAGGCTGCATTCAAGCGACTGTGGCATTAAGGGTTTGTTCCCGAACAGATTGAGGCATACCGCAGTATATTAACATGGTGATAGGATAATTTGTTCGAAAATATGTCGTATGAGGACTGGGATATCAGTACACGCTCGAAAGTGACAGCGTCATGGAATCTCCACAAAGCGCTACCTTCAGACCTCGACTTTTTTGTGCTATTTTCTTCCATCAACGGCATTTTCGGTGGTCGCGCACAGGCAAACTATGCTGCGGGTAACACATTTAAAGATGCACTCGCTCATTACAGAGTGGCGCTAGGGCAGAAAGCAGTGTCAATCGATCTAGGGATGATGGTGGATGAGGGTGTAGTCGCAGAGAATGAGTCTGTGCTTAATTTTATGCGTCGCATCGGTCATTTGATGGACATTCAGGAGGAGGAGCTTCTCGGATTATTAGACTACTACTGTGATCCCAAACTGCCTCTTTTATTTGCCGGCCAGGCCCAGATCTTAGTAGGCATTGAAATGCCCTCGGCAGTTCTGGCGAAGGGTATTGATCTCCATCACTCTATATTCCGACCAATGTTCCGCCAATTGTTCAGAGTTGTTCCAGAAAGCTTGAATGAAAAAGGTCAATCGCAGAATGGCGCCATTGCAATTCTCGATCGCGAAGGTCTCTTGAGAAAGGCAACATCACTCCAAGATGCAATCACTTTGGTCGCCGAGTGGTTCTCAGGAAAGATTGGTCAAATCTTAGGACTGGCTGTCTCGGAAATTGATACGAGTAAACCAATCCATACTTATGGCATTGACTCACTAATTGCGATTGACTTGAAAAACTGGCTAGCCAAGGAGATAGGGGCAGATATTGCAGTATTCATGTTGCTGGGCAATACTTCAATCGAGAGTCTAAGCAGAATGGCAGCCGAGAAAAGCCGGTATCGCGTATGATGAGCTCGATTTAGCTGATTTTTAGTGAAAAGATACTCGATTAGCTCGAAATATACTGATATTCCTAAATAGTGTTTATGAGTGGTTGAGAATTTTCATTGGAGGAGGAATATCTTGTAGATAAATTCAAAATTAGTTCGCTTAGAAGAAATGAATTTCTCGATTTGATGGGTTCCAAGTGCTGCGCCATATTCCTCATTCGAGTTGTACAGTGCTCCCCCTTTCTATTTGCTGCAGTCAAGTATAGTCATACCACCTCAAATCTCTACAACATTTTTATAGTTCCAATGTGTACCGAGGGACTGATTACTTATCATGTGGCGGCGTGACCTGCGTACTCTTTGCGGATTTGAGAGGGGGATGTGGAAAGATTGGAGTGCTGGACTAGCATGGGATACCATTCTGATAAGTGTTGGATATAGGATTGGAGATAGAGTTGAAGGGGAGTCTAGTAGGGGTGTTGTGAGGAAGGTGCGGTTATTTGCGACGGGGAAATAGTATGGAAAGAAATTTTCATTGGGGGTGATTGAGAGGAAATTGAACGCCCCTGAATTTCACCAATATCCAGACAGTTTCCTCCCTGTATTTGAACTCACCAACCTTTGGAGGCATATTGTGTTGGATATGAAAAATGACTCATGCAGCTTAGGGGTCAATAATGATATCTTTCATCTTGGCAAAGATTCGATTTCTACCATCAAAATGGTCGCTGCGGCTCGAGAGAATAACCTCCAGCTCACGGTTGCGCAAATATTCGATTATCGGTATCTCCCCCTTGCCAACTTAACTTTAACCACAACCACCGAAAGCATTTCCGAAGCTCCGCAAAAATCTCGAAAAGCTACTGACTTGGCAGGGCTAGTCGATCGAGAGGGTGATACTGATCCTAATAGCATCGAGGACATTTGCCCAGCAAGTCCACTTCAGAAAGGCTTAATTGCCTTGACCACACGTAATCACAAAACAAACACTCTGCAACAAGTCTTTCGCCTGTCATCTGATATTGATATCGGCTGTTTTGTCGTTGCATGGGAAAATGTAGCATCTCAAAATGCGATCTTACGCACTCGCATTACTTTCACCAGGTCGTCGATTTTGCAAGTAGTGCTCCGTGAAAACATTGATTTGCGGTTTGCAAAGTCAATCTGCAAGAGTACCTCGATCACAATAATAGTGTAGACTTCGATTATGGCACCAGGCTTGTACGCTTAGGTCTAGTGCTGGATCGGGACGGCGCTCATTATTTTATATGGACAAGTCATCACAGTACTTACAATGGCTGGTGCCGTTTTGGCATGCTTGATATGCTTGAGGGATTTTACGACTTCATAATCACGGAACAAACCTTACAAAGAGAAACATCATGTGTTTAGTTTTCCTCGCTACCAAAAATAATATTTATATCAGACTATGTGCTTGCATGCCTATGTTCTTCAATCTTCCGTCTCCAATATTGCTCTCCTTGTGGCCCCTCCAATTTGTAAACAGCAAACAATGACATCAAAAGAACCTAATAAGCTCATTCATCAAAAAGGTATAACACAAATCCGCCCATCCTCATAACGCTCTCGCTGGCTGAAAAAAACATAGAACCCCCCTTCTCCTCTCCATCCCCTCGCTAGAAGTCAAAAGAATATAACACGTAATGTGTGAATCCAAAAAAATTAGAAAGAAAGTGAGAAATAAAAGTGGAGTCCATCATCCATCATCCATCGTCCAACTGCGTACATTGCATCATCATTTCATGAACTATCATAGTCACAAATTCTCATATCATACCCAAGCCTCGTGTCCAATCATTACTACTCCGATCTTCTCGAATCTGTTGATGAGCTCAACAATTTTGAAGATAATTACTTGGTACCAAACCCGGTCGGCCATTCTTTCCCGCTACTTCTGCCTCCCACCATCCATCATCTTGATGCGTCATAACGGCAAGAATATCGCCCTTTGCAAAACTAAGTTCTTCGGGGATAGCTGCTTGATACATATAGAGTGCGCGAGCTAATATATCGTTAGTATGATTCAAATGATCAAGGTCAGGGGGGAATTACCGAAATGTAGAATGGGACGGCCCTGGCTGTTAAATTGACGGACATCCGCAACGCTTTTACTTCTGCTTCGGGCTGCTAATTGCTGGTCGCTTCCACTCCCATAATGGCTCATGGCTCTTGAACCGGCGCTAGCTCTACTACCACTTCTCCCCTGAGAGCCGTAACCGTCATCATGACCCGAGGCTAATTGTATTGCCATGCTATTATTTACCATACCCATTGAATGACTACTGGAAGGTCTATCTTGCTGTGCGAACGGGGCCTTGACATGACTGCTGCTAGGTCTCTCTTGTTGCTGAAAGGGAGCTTTGACGTGGCTACTGCTGGGCCTTTCTTGTTGTGCATATGGGGCTGGCGAGACGCCACGAGCAGAAATGCTTGGGGAATTTCGTTGATAATAAGTGTCGGAGCCCCGCTTTTGCTGAGGAGCGGATCCGGTACGAGAGTGAGTACTTCCAGCGTATTTGGGAGAGGCAGCTTGTCTCATTTCGGCCTGTGTTCCAGGTCGAAGGGAAATACTCCTAGCGGGCGCTGGTGATGTAGTACGAGGCATATCTGATCCTCTTGTTCCGGGACGTGAGCCATACCCGGCTTGCTGCGAATCTGGTCTTGGCTGGGGAGGACTAAACATGTTCGCTGTTTGGTCGACGTACTTTTGACGAGTTTGCTGCATCGACTTTGAAGTGAAGGCGGGGGATGGAAGGCCAAGCCTCTCAACAGGAGTTGGATCATAAGATGGTGGGGGTGTGCCACGCATACCAGCCATCAAAGCCCCATTGACCATTTGAGATCCGATAGGTCTGGATGTAGGCGCCGCATCCGGGGCAGGAGTAGCCACTCCGTGATATTTATCTGCAGATACCCTAGTAGATGATGCTTTAGTAACAACTTTGAGATCAGCAAGAGCTTGAGCTATGGGATCAGATTCTTCTGCTGCTTGGCTTGCAGGGGTGCTTTGAGCAAGCTTGTTCTTTTTCTCAGGCGCTGCAACATCAAAAACGTTGTTTCCGATATTCAGTTGAAAGTTGGCCCTTGGATCAACGGGCTCTGGGCTATTGCTGGGTCGATCAGTCAGCATCATAGTTTGTGGCGCTGGCTGTATCATTCTCGAATTTGGTCTCCCAGCTGGAGTACTCTGAACACTGGTATTTCGACCGGACCATGTATTGCGATTTGATGGAGCTGGTCTGGCAACAGCAACTTCTTCTCCGTTCTTGGTGCTCTTTCTTCGAAATGGGCTATGGAAAATTCCACTCTTTTTCTTCTGGATCGGCTTCTCAACGACCGGCGCGCTTTGTTTTACTGGTGAAGCTTTTCCACTTGGAGGCTCTTGACTTGAGAATGATGTAGGATTGGAATAATCGCTTTGGGAATCCCGACTGGATGGTCGTACTGGGCTATTCGCGGCGGAGCTCATATCTGAAGGTGCTGACGAGGGCCCGGTTCGACACAACATTGTCATGCCATCCGTAGGATGAGGATTGTGGGGTACTTGAGCAATTTGTCCCTGTTTTGGAACCAATTGACCTTGTTGTTGTTCGTAAGGCATTTGTATTGGCTTCGACCAGTCCATCTTCGGTAACCTGGAGCTATCGGGACGTTGATAATCCACTTGAGGCTGTTGCAAAATTTGAGGTTTATACTCAAGCTGAGCTTGCTTTGGGCGTTCTTGTTGGCGATAGTTAGCCTGGGCTTGGGCCTGGGCCTGTGCTTGTGCTTGCTTCTGTCTCTCGCTTTGTTGTTGTCTGTCAATTTGTTGATAATCAACGGATTGCTTCCTTTGCCTTTCTGCTTGTTTTTGATTGACGTGAGCTTGCTGCCTTTGTCTTTCTGCTTGCTGATAATCTTGTGGAGGTTGCTGTCTTTGCCTTCCAGGTTGTTGATAATCGATTTGAGACTGGGGGCGAGCTCGGCCCGGTTGGGAATAACTAGCCTGAGATTGGGCTCTGGGACGAGTTGGTTGTTGATACTCCAACTGAGCAGGCGGGGCTTGTATAGGTGGCTCTGGCTCGTAATCCTCTACTTGGGCATGTCGTGATCTATCCGGGGTTGAATTTGATGGTGTAAGCTTCTGAGGAGTGCTGGTTGCCTCTCGACTTTTTGGTGTTTCAACCTCATGAGCTAACTCCTTGGCAAGAGCCGATTGAGGATCATGGTGGGATTCGTAGGTGGATGGTTGTGGTGAAGAACTCCTATAGGCTGGATTTATAGTCCGTTGAAATTGTGCTACCGAGTAAGCATCGTCTTCAGAAGCCTCAGATTGTGAATCGGCATCACCGCGACAGAAATTAATGTATTTTGGCGGATCCGGAATTTCCTGCCCAGTCCCGCACTCGTTTATAAAAGACATGATGTCTTTCTCTACCTCACAATCTTCAAGCGCAAGGCGAACCTTCTCACAAGAGGCATCATCGCTTACACAAACAGTGGATGCGATATTTGCGAAACTCCACAAACTGCTCTTCATGAAGTCGAGTCTTTCTTCTTCAAGATCTTGAAACTTGTCTGCAGCCTGTTTCCAATCTCTATTCCAGCGACCTGTTGTTTCCTCGAGTATCTTGACTGCGTTTTCATACTCGGTATTAGATGTGGCCAAATTCACTTGAGTTTTCTCGAGCTTTGCTTTGTTTTTTCGTTCTTCCTGACCCATTACCATGTGTCCTTGCGCGAGGTATCCTTTAATCTTGAGGCACTCTTGTTCATATTTGTCTCGAGTCTGCCATTGAGTCAATAACTATCCAGCCTTCAAAGTTGGAATTCTTTACCTTGTTGACTTGATTTGTCTGTTGAACCTTGATCTTTAGTAGTTTTTCTGTGCCATGTTGAACAATCTTCCTTCTCTCCTTCATTGCACCAGCAAAGGCCGCCAGCGGCTCCTCTAGCTCTGTTTTCATTTGTCCAGCAATTGTTTGATGAGCCTTTCCCATTGCCTCGACCTCCCCCTTCAGAACATCCAATGAATGGCGCAGAGTTCCTGTCTCTTGAGATCCTAATGGTTTTCGTGATAATTGGAGTAACTTGCGAGCATATTCCTCCTCGAGGGCGGCACGCGCTATGCGACGGGTTAGTTACGCACCGACGCGCAATCATGGTAAACATACCATTATAGAAAGATTTCAATTCATCACAAGTTTGTTTCGCATGGACCATACGCTGTATCAATGGCTCAACACCAGCGTCATCCTTCCCCCAGAAGTTATTTGCGAAACTCATGGTCACGGAGGGACCATCCGATATCGTTCCCGGCATCTTGACTAGTATTAAAGAGGTTGGTTGCTCAATTCGCTGTGTGGTAGGTAACTCTCAAACCCAACCCAGCCCGTCGAAGGGCAAAGAGTTAATTAGAGATATTGAGAGGTGATGGAAAAAAGAATCGATGAAGTTAAAAGCAAAGCTGTACTCTGGAAAGTTGTCTAACCATCTACTCCGTACAGAAATGATCGGTATGCAGAAAGGTGGATTGGGTTAATTGCGGAGTTTAATTAACGAAAGTACAGACCGTATAATTACCCTTTGACTCTTTGTTGATTTAACCAACCAAGTCAGCTCATGGATCGTTGTCATGGTGATGTGGGGGGTGATTCGGATGATACTCCCTCTATTAGGAAAAAAGGCGGCAGACCAGAATTTGACCACTTTGATATCAGCAATTGATAGGTACGAGGATATTGCCATGGCCATGATAATTCGACTGCAATAAACACAGTTCCTGAGAGAAAACGATACCTACCTAGCACCTATCTCGTCTTATCCTTACCTAAGTGTTTTTATTGGGTTTGGGATTCTTGTCACCTGATATCGATTTGGAGGGAATAATTCCATTGTGAAGGGAACAAGGTAAACAAGGTAAGAAGGTCAGAAGTTTGGTTGCTTACCTCGTATCTACTGTTAGTTCATCCTGGCCTGTTCTTTCTCCATACTTTGGTCAATGACGAGCGATTATATAAGACGAGCGATTATATAAGCACGGCGGAAGAGCTGGTGACGGAAGCTAATGCCCAGCGGCGGGATATGGAGGGAGCACGGATGCTTCCACTCTGAGAATTCAGTCATTCGAGGGAGGCTCGGGAGGGTGAGGGTAATCTTGGAAGGATGAGGTAGGGAGGGAGGTAGATAGGTCCCTAGAAACGACAGAATCAATCACCTTGCTGCCTTTGTCAGTCATTCACAGTACACTTTCGAGCCTTGTCTCCAATCGCCTTGCATGGCAATCAAGTATGGCATCCAGCTGATGAACAGGTAGTCATATCGATATGTATAGGAGATAGCACGTGCATCCATCATGAATTCTCTTACATTTTTACCGAATATGCTTACCTAGTACATACACAGAGTGGTGGATACAAGTATGCGATATCGTTGTTGGCAGCGGCAGGCAAAAGCAGAGTCGTCACATGAATTGAACGGTACTTATTACTAGGTACTCGATGTCAGGGGTTGCATTATAACCCCACCTTCTCATTCAGAATTGAGCCCAATGATTGCTTTATGAAGGTCTGTTATGTCTTTTCAATGTACCCAATACCAACTTGTGCGACAGGATGGCCAATTCGCAGCTATAGCATAGCTATAGCAAGTAATCACTTATGGTGGATGATTCTTATTGAAACGATATGTTGAACAAGAGAGAGCATCACGAACTATGGCAATCATCCATCAATTGACTTGAACGAAACTCCGTTGACCTCCCGGAGATCGCTGTCATGGCGATAAACCATCTGAATTCGTCCAGATAGTCTCGGAGGCTCGAAAGGGTCCCATAAACTCACACCGTAGTTGCCCTCAAGCTGTATGTTTTGATACACACGAATATCAACCTATCGTCTGAATAGGCAGGGAAACCATTTATTATATAGCCATAAGTACCTCGTAGATCTGAAGTGAAGATAGAAATGAACAGCTTCTGCTTCTGAATTTATGATCGAATGAATAGCAAGTACCTAGTCAACATTCATTCATTTCCATTCATTGTGCCTCCCTACCTAGGTATTCATTCATTTGGTCGTCGTTTCTTCGATGCCAAGGTTATACTATAATACCGTAACAGCCTTACCAGTTAGGCGATGAAAACGAACATCCAACTTCAATTCTTGAGTTGAACGAACGAACTGCCCCCACAGAACACATCGCCTTCACAAATTCAATCTTTAACAACAAACCTTTTACCTCCTTCCCTTTGAAGTTTGAACCTTATAATCTTGTTGCGCATTATCAAAATACGATTCATCCATGTCCACTCCTCCCAGATAGATCAACCTTTCATCTTGAACAAGATTGAGAGGTAGCTCTGCGGGAGTGGGTCTGCGCCAAAATACAACTATCTTCGATGGTGAATTCAAGAGGGGGGACTTTCACACCTTCACCGGCGCAAACAATTGTGACAGGAGTTAGTCATTCACCTCACGGCTCGCATCATAGTACATTCAGTGCTGGCGCAAGTCCATCTACAAACAGTCCAATCGGTGGCAGCGGAGTCAACAAAATTGTCGTCGCTCAGGTTTACCTGTTACTCGGTACAATTAAAGAAGATAAAGATCGCACAAAGTGGGAACAACAAGCTGAACAGCTCAGAAAGGTATGTAATCCATGTGCTCTGATTTGTTTATCACCTTGAAGTTCCATCTAACACGAAGCTTGCTTGCTATAGCTAGTTGATGAGCACGGCATGGAAGTATTCTCAAAGTACTTCAGCCGACTTGTGGTTGGCAACGCACCGCAGATATTTCCTGGCATTAATCGACCTGTTCTCAATTCAGGCAACTATCAGATTTTAGTAAATGAGGTACATAAGGTTGCCCATGATGTCGACCAGGCTGGGAAGATCGCGGAATCCATAGAAACGGGGAATGAAGACATCTTTCGTGATTTTGACCTGTCAACCTTTATGGATCATTTCAAGCTAGACGCGCTCGAGAAGACAATTCTAGCACTTGCTTTCAAAACCGGTTCAAGACCAGATCTTAAAACTAAAGGTTGTTAAATTATTTCTCATCCCACCATCCCTTCCTTTCCTTTCCATTGAAAGCTAACACAACTGTACAGCCGACGCTATCCTATCAGCAAATTATCAAGGCTTCGTAGAAGCCCTATCTCAGGTGAATCAAGGTCAAGAAGATCTCACACCATCCTTTCTCGCCACGATAGTCGATAGATTTATCCAAGGTCATCCACCGAATTTCGATCGTCAAGCGCAAATTCTACTGTTTAGAGCGATCAGCTACCGCTTTCGCGACCATCCAGAGCAAGACATTCCCGCGCCCACAGAAGTTCTCGCAGCGCTCTTCCTAATGTCGATAATCACAGAAGGTAACGGACTAATATTACACATACAAAAGACCGGAGCGGCGTTCACGTCGGACGAGGATACATGCAGAAATTATATTCGACATGCTGGGGATATCAATCTCGATGAGGCACAAGTTTCTGATGCCTTACTATACACTGCCATCAGTCGAACTCCTACATTTTCTCCGCAAATATTCGTTAGCAGTCTTCGGAAAGAAGTTCCCGCAGGGTTCAGTTGGCTGCAAGTTGTACAGCATTTCGATACACCAGATCTAAGGATATCTCCACAACAATTTTTAGCGGTTTACGAAGCTATTCGACCAATTGCGCTTGAAGACCCTGCAATTATTCCACAATTGCTTGGTGGTGTCTGGCAAAATACTGAAACCCAGCTTTCCTTCATCAGCGCATATGCATCCTTAAATCCACACGAGCTTGATGCTTCCACCATTCCAAAGCTTAGGCCATCATTCACGCTGGACGACTATGCCGATGCTAAGCCAGAGGTTCGAGAGCGTGCCGAATGGGCAGTAAGGCATCCGCTTGTATCCGTTATCACATTGACATCCGTCTTCATCGTTGCCCTCAGAGAGACCCAATACTCAGAAACAGTTGAAGCGAAACGATTGTTCCAAGAAGTGGTTGTACCAAATCTAGATATATTCTTAGTCTCAGCATTCGGCGTACCGCGGCCGTGGCCTGAGTTAGCAGTGGAGACAATCAACAATCTTTTCGAACGCTTTCTCTTCAGGGTCGATGGTCACTATGATTTTGTCTTAGCAAGCTTATGGCGAAAAGATAAGACCTGGGTGGCACAACGCTTGATGGACGCACACGTTAAAGCACCTCTCGAGCTTCCTCTTATATTAGAGCATGCAATAAAGCATGAATGGCTTCATGAACTGGCCTCCATGCTTAACGGCTTCGGTCTCGATCTTGCTGCCCTAGCACACTCCCGTAGCTATTTGGATATCAAAGACTGGAAGGCTACAAATTCGCCACGAGAGGAGGAACTTGGAACGGCTCTATTGACTTTCCTGAGTATCAAAGCTCAACACGAGATTGTGTGTCAAAAAACTTCACAGCCACACAGTATAATGCTACCTGTTAAAACTGTATTCGCTATGTTGAATGTTTTGGAGGAAATTCTACCAAAGGAGCCTTCCGCAGAATTGATCGCCGTACAGCGAACTTGTATCACCGCCTACCCTCGTTTGATAAACTATGGCCAGGATGACGAGCTAGACCGAATTATTGATAACAACGGCTTGGTGACCAACATGCTAAGCGAAAACGCACAGCACATGATGGAACAGCATTATAAGCAGATGTATAGTCAAGAACTCAAGGTTCGGCAAATCGTCGATGCATTGGCTGGTTACAAATCTGCCCGTGACCCCTACCAGCAGGATGTATTTGCCTGTATGATACATGGTCTTTTTGACGAATACACCCTCTATTCTACCTATCCGCTTGAGGCTCTCGCAACAACCGCTGTTTTATTCGGTGGTATCATCCAAAATAAGCTCATTGCCGACCTACCTCTTGAGATTGGTTTAGGTATGATTCTTGAAGCTGTTCGAGATCACCTCCCAGAAGAATCTATGTACAAATTCGGATTACAAGCTTTATTGCAATTTATACCTCGTTTATCTGAATGGCCTGGATTCTGTCATCAGCTGCTGCAAGTGCCTGGTCTCGAAGGTACAGAACCCTGGAAAAGAGCGCAAAATGTTATACACGACCAACAAGAAGATATGTTGCGCAACGGGCACAACGACTTGATGAATGGAGGCGGAATTACAAATGGCAATATCGACGTACTGCTCTCAGCTGAACCTTCCGCACCACCATTCAACTCTATCAACGTGGACCCTCTCCCTCCAAATGCAGACTTCAAAGACCCCGACCCCGAAGCACAAGGCAAAGTGCAGTTTTTGTTGAACAACATCACCGAGGTCAACGTGCAATCGAAATTCGTCGAATTAAAGAGCGCCCTTGATGAGACAAATCAGAGGTGGTTCGCTGGTCATTTAGTGGAGGAACGAGCTAAAGTTCAGCCCAACTACCACGTCCTATATCTTAAGCTCGTCAAACTTTTCGAAGACAAGATCCTATGGAATCAGCTATTAAGAGAGACTTTTATCAGTGTTTCCAAGCTGCTTAATGCTGAAAGCACTTTGCAGTCTTCAATCGACCGCACACATCTGAAGAATCTCGGTGGTTGGTTGGGCTCTATGACACTTGCTAATGACAAGCCCGTCAAGCACAGAAACATTGCTTTCAAGCAACTGTTACTCGAGGCTTGCGACACACAAAGACTCATTGTTGTCATCCCATTCGTTTGCAAAGTTCTCTTCGAAGGCAGAAACTCGGTTGTCTTCAAACCACCAAATCCGTGGCTTATGGATATCATTCATCTTTTGATCGAATTATACCACAACGCGGAGCTTAAGCTGAACCTCAAGTTTGAAATCGAGGTGCTCTGTAAAGGTTTGAGTCTGGATCATAAGAGTATCAAGCCCTCTACGGAATTCCAGAGCCGCATCCCACCTATTGAGGAGGCCACCGAACCAATGGCAGTACCTGATGGGCTGGATAGATTCGAGAACCTTTCTGTGAATGGTTTAGGAGGCGGGATCGCCAGTGGCCGATTTTCCCCGCAAGAAATCCTTTCTACCATGCCTGATCTCGGACCTCTTCTTACTTACCCCCCTAGCAACGACATGGTGAACACACGCCAATTGCATGATATCCTCAAAACTGCAATCACCCGAGCAGTCCATGAGATCATTTCGCCGGTTGTAGAACGTTCTGTCACTATTGCTGCTATTTCGACCGCTCAAATGATTCACAAGGACTTTGCAACCGAGCCCAACGAAGCTCGTGTACGCTCTGCAGCTATCAACATGGTCAAGAAGACTGCTGGTAGCCTCGCTCTGGTCACTTCTAAAGAGCCGCTGCGTGCCAGCATGACAAATTACATTAGAACATTATCAGTCGAGCATCAGTTACCTGAAGGTACCATAATCATGTGTGTAAATTCCAACCTCGATCTAGCATGTAGCCAGGTCGAAAAGAAGGCCGAGGAACGCGCTGTTCCTGAAATTGAAGAGATACTAGAGCCAGAACTAGAAGCCCGGCGCCTTCACCACATCAGACGACCAGATGATCCATATATCGATCCTCAACTCAGTCGTTGGGCCTGGACTATTCCAAGCCCGTATAAGTTGCAGCCGACACTGTCTGGCCTCAACCAGGAGCAAATGGCTATTTACGATGAGTTTGCTCGTCAGCCTAGACTACTTCCTCTAGCAGACAGAGGTTCGGTAGCTGGATCCTTGGCCGGCACGACCCACGTTGCTACAGCTTCAGATGCAACAACGTCAATCACCAATGACCTTCTGCGGGATCAATTTCCCACAGTTCCAAATCTTCCAGCGCCCGCTGAGACTCCTACAATTCCACTTGTCAACAACCAGCAAGCCCCTTACAGTCAGCCTTCAGCTGCTCTGTCCAACGGAAGAATGCCAAATATGGCCATGAACCCCCAAGGGTTGCCGGAAAAGGTGCAAAGGCTATTGGCTGATTTACAACAAACCACTGCCGATATTCCTGAGCAGCACTATATGGATCTCCCTCGACCACATCCCGTCATTGAGATCTTGGATGCCTTATACGGTTTAATCATCAGAAGCCAGCAAGGACAAGAACCTTATGACATCTGGATTGCAGAGCAAATTTGTGGAATAGTGTTTAGTGGAAGCGAAAACACTTTGGTGATTGAGTGCTTAGTACATGTACTCGAGAACATTATCAGGATTGGTGGTCGTTGTGCTGTTCGTGTTTCCATGATTATTGGACAGCAAGTTGGAGAAGCACTTCTCCACGTCCCACTGATTATTGCGTTGGTCAAGGCTGAAATGATTGATTGGGCACGCGTCGACTTCGCCACCTCTACCGCATTGGCGGAGCGCAAAGAAGGGACCCTAGAATTCTTCCTTTCTCTCCTGGAGCAGGTTTTCTTATGTGATCGACCACTAGCGTTGTATACTGATGTCGCGAAAAGTTTGGAAGTCGCTTTCGAATGGATTTCAAAAGAGCCTAACTTGGAAATTGGCCAGCAGCTCAAGGAGAAGCTTGCAGCTTCTGCCCTTCCAAAAAGCGTCGGTCGCAGTCAAAATGACCGACTTGCCTTCCGTCAAGATCAAATGGAATATGTCTTCGAGGAGTGGATTCACTTGTTCAGCAACCCCATTGCTCCGGAGAGGGCAGCGCTAGTATTCATATCTCACATGTATAACAGGCAGCTCATCAACGATAAGGAAGACCTTTGCCTTTTCTTACGCCTTTCGATTGATACATCCGTCGAACGTTTTGAACAACAGATTCAAATGCATGGCTTCCTTAATGATGCCTACGTCCCTATCGATGCATTGGCAAAGCTTATATCTCTACTGGTTAGGGGCTATGAACGCGAAGGCGAAGTGAAGGGTGACAAAGCCGCGTTCTTGGAATCAGTTCTATCAGTCATAACATTGGTTTTAAATCATCATCATGTCATGCGGGGCGAGGGCTTCAATCAAAAGGTCTTCACACGACTTCTTTCTTCCATACTTTGCCATTTGAATGCTTTCTCGACCGATTTGTCCGAAACGGAGAACCACCAAATCATTTTGACATTCGCCGAAAAGCTCATCAAACTTCAACCAGCTTACTTCCCAGGCTTTGTATACGGTTGGATGACCTTGATCTCTCATCGTTTCTTCCTTGTACCATTGATGGGACTTCCGGATGATATGGGGTGGCAACCATTTGCGAAACTTGCGGAATGTTTACTGTCCTATACAGGCGAGCTACTGAAGCCATTACAGTTGACATTGGCGGCCAGGGATATTTATCAAGGAGTTCTCAAATTCTTTCTTGTGTTACAGCATGATTATCCTGACTTCGTAGTTGCATACTCGTCGAAGTTATGTGCCAACGTGCCAAGTCATTGTGTGCAATTGTTGAATCTCATTCTCAACGCTCATCCAACAAAGACTCAGTTGCCAGATCCATTACAGCCAGGATTGAAAATTGAACGTATTGAAGAGATCCGCACATCACCAGAGATCGTCAGCCTTGATATCGAGGGAACATTACAATCAACAGGTCTGTATGAGATTCTCGAACAAGCCTTGCAAAGTGGCCCTTCGGAGGATGCGGTGGCACACATTACTCATACCATACAACGCAAGCAAACCGAAGTGAGCGGTCCAGGATTTGTGCCTGTCAATGTTGACTTGCAACTGATTGAGTCTATCGTTTTACACATCTGTATGTACGCTGTGACGAGAGCAAGTCAAAAGGGAGAGCTTAATAGTTTTGCTCGCGGTTCTACTGATGCTGCTTTGCTCTCGATGCTTGTTCACGAACTCAATCCAGAAGCTCGACATTATCTTCTGACCAGCATGGTCAACCAACTTCGTTTCCCCAACGCCCATACCAATTACTTCGTGCAAGCGCTCCTAGAACTATTCGGAAATGACGTCAATGATCAAGAGGAGTCGGATATCAGTCAACAAATTCTTCGGGTTTTGTTAGAAAGAGCATTTGTTTCTCTACCGATCCCTTGGGGCGTGCTTAACATGGTCATCGAACTCGCCAAGAATGAGAACAAGTACAAATTCTTTGACTTGCCATATATCAAGTCGACACCAGAGGTAAGATCCGTGGTCCTCTCACTTTGCTCAAATGCCTGACAGGATTTTAATTAGGTCGCTGAGCGGATTGCTGTTATCGTGCAGCGTTCTCTCTCAAGATAAAGTTACACACCATCAACCAGATCTGGATAATTTGATTCCGGCACAAACATATAGATGTGTCGGATCAGTGATTGAAATTTTCAAGATCTGTCTCATTGTTACATAACCTCTTAGGTCACATTCGGCGTTCCATGTTACAGATCTTTCCGGTTTGTCCACTGCATAGCGAGTAAAAGGAATTGGGATTTTTGCAAGATCTGCTATACTTATGGTGGGAACAGGGAACGACAAAAACTTTTATTTAATGCATCTTACATGATTAATGTTTCCTTGCCTACCTTCTGTATGACAGAAATTTAAGGGTGGGCAAAAAATCTGGTGGCGTGGGGAAAAACAGACATATGGCGTGGGAATGGTTTGGCTTACTTGCTGTTACGTGGGAAGGCGGCAAACTTTTATGTATCATAAATGGAGTTCAATATATTTTTCTGGAAATAATCACATTCGTTTGTGACGATCGTTCTCTCCTTTGTTCTTACGAGATTAACTACTGACAATCTTTAATGGGTGGATTTATTTTTATTATTATGACGATGTGGTCAAAACTGCCGTTCTTAGCTCTTCTTAGAATTACATTGTGGAGAAACCCTCGCTTCAGTTGGCAAAGATCTTCTCATTTTTTGATTGAAACTCACTGATTCTGGTTTGATGAAAGTTGATTAAGGCTAATTAGGCTCAAGTTCAGAGCTGCCCCACAGCGGGAAATTGGCGACTCCGCAAGCGTGGCCGAGCTCAGAGATATTTACAAACATGATATATATCTGCTTGACGTGCTAGGAAAGAAAGGGGAATGATAAACTTGTCAGGCAGACGTTGAGAAGCTGATGAATGGTGTTTTTACATAGCTTACATGTTTCGGTACCCATACATTTCCCTATTCTCATTTCCGTGTTCATATTGATTCTCTTCTAGTATTAGTTCACGTCCTTCAGACCTAATGTTTGGTAAAATAATCTTCTTGGCAGCAGCGTTGCCAGTTTTTCTTGCACATGCTCAAGGGAGCTTCACGACTTGGTCACCACCTGGTCCAGGTGATGTTCGTTCTCCATGTCCTGCGATGAACTCCCTCGCCAATCATGGATTTCTCCCGCATGATGGAAAAGGGATCACGGTCCCTGATGTCATCACCGCGTTAGATACTGCTTTGAAGTATGATTTCTCTTTGTCACATCAAGCTTTGTCTATTGTCTCCTAGCTGTACTATACATTGATTGATCACTAGAAATCTAATACTTAATTTAGCATGGGTGCTGATTTCGCCACTGCCATTGGCACCGCCGGTCTGCTGTCAGTTCAAGGCAATCTTCTCGCTACATCTTTCAATCTCGACGACCTAAACGAGCACAATTTTCCAATCGAACACGACGGATCGCTTTCCCGCGCCGACTACTACGCCTCTCCAAACCACGATGACTATTCATTCAACCAAACAATCTTCAACCAATTTCTCTCATTCTTCACCTCTCCCCAGACATCCATCCCCGTCGCCGCAGCCGCCAAATACGCACGTGTGAAATACGAGGAGGAGCACGATCCACATTTTTCATACTCGGCTCAGCATTTTGTATTGAGCTATGGAGAGACGGCGTTATATTTAAGTACGCTGGGGGATCCGGTGGAGGGAATCGCGGATGTAGAGTGGGTGAGGGTGTTTTTTGAGGAGGAGCGGTTGCCGTATCGAGAAGGGTGGAGAAGAGGGAGTGTGCAAACGAATTTGGCGAGTTTGGTGGTGATGATCGAGAGGTTGATGTTGGCTAATGAGGAGGTGTTGCCTGAGGGCTTGGAGGTGACGGCGCAGACGGTGGGAATTGCTTTTGGGGGATACGATCCGGTTACGGGGGTATTGGCTCATGTGGTTGGGTGATTGCGCTGGAATAGAGGAGGCTGTCGATTATGTTTGTCTGCATTGAAACCATCTAGAATCCAAATTGTATTGTCAATCTAGTCAGATTTAGGTCTCAAGGATATTTAATTGCAAATCATTTTTGTTAACTGCAATACAAAGTTTGTCATACTGGCTAATAAAAGAGAGTATAATCTAGTTGTCAATGTGTGTTCAACTTGAGGAGCTAGCTAATTACAGGAAGAAGCAATTTTTCAATAGGCCTTGTTGTAGAACTAGCTCCTTTGTAGTAGGCTATGAATATGAATGACTCAAGGTCATCCATTCACCCCTTGCTCACACACTACCTATTAACGGGTTCGCTTGCGACGTATGAGATGGACTGCTTGATTAGATTTTAATCAGATCGATTCACTTAATATCAGGGAAACAATGACTAGTGAGAATGAGAGTGATTAGGATTAGGACTAGAACTAGAAGTAGAACTGGGGTTAGAACCTAAAACTAGGATTGAGACTGAGACTGGGACTGGGACTGGGACTAGTATTCACAATTTTATTATGATTGGCTCACTCAATATTGCGGAAAGAATGACAGGTATTCAGGTCCGAAGAAAGAATACAACTCCAACCATGGTCATTGAAAAGCCACTAGGATAAAGGCCACCCCGTTGTTGGAGTTGAGAAGGGGACAGAAATCCGCGTTTCAAATCTTCAATACATTCACAGCATCTTCTTCCCAGAACGAAACCAAAATGATAAGTTTATTCGATGAATGTGCACAGGTGCAGCATACAAACTTACTGAGCTTGAACGGGGCAACTCTAGATCCAGAAGACTCCGTGTCTACAGCGAATACTTTTCCCACGAAGGTCAATGTCAAAGATTGATAGATGCATCTGTATTGAGAGGCGCTTTCACGAGCTGGAGCCGCTGCTTAAATACCCTAAAGCAGAACTCTTCCCTTACGGTACAAAATAGTTGTTATCTGCTTTGCAATATCTCAATATCGAAATAGAGCAGAAGGAAGATGTAGGCTACTGGCCTGACGAAGGTTGATCTGGCACCTCTTTGGCGACCAACGCGGACTCTCCAATCTGGTAGTTATGCCATTACCGCCGAGCTCTTGAAATGACCATGAGGTCAGATGAAGTTATTATTAGGTATGAGATGGCCTCGGTTGCGCCACGGCCATTATTCATGGCCATCTCAGTGATATTGGATATGCTTCATGTTGGTAGCGCGAGCGCGAGCACGGTCAAGATCCATCGTTCGTGAAAGAGCTACAGACGTTTAAACTGGAGCTCTAAGCAAAGATTCAATTAGTAGACAGTCACCACACTGTAAACATATAAATTCCTTGCTTTCAATTTGCATTATGCCATAGGTGGTAGACTACCTGACCTTTACACTATCTTGCAATCCGATGAATTGTAAACTTGGTCCTGAACATAAGATGTAACTTGAAGGACTCTTTCCTATGACGAAACAGACAGGAGGAAAGGCACCAGTATAAAATACACAGGTTTTTGGTTGCAGAGCTGGCTAGCTAGAGCCAAAGAGGTGTTGTCATTAATAAGATTTGTTCATGCTACTGATCATACGTATTCTTCTCACGGAGTATCAATCATAGCAAGAGGAATCTACTCACTGGTTTACCGATCTCACTAGTTCCTCCTTAATGCCAATATCTCACTCAACTTTACAACCCCCTTTCCACCCCACCCTGCAAAGCCACTCTCCACTTCTGGTCTAACTTGCACATACCATCCCCAAGCTCTCCTATCTAACTCCTCCTTTCCAATATGCTCCATCCAACTCTCAAACAACAAATCTAGTGCTCCCATCAGCAGTCCTAGATTGTCTTCTTTTTCTTCACCTAACGCTTTCGCAGTTTTCTTCTTTTTAACCTTCAATTTCTCATCGTTCTCATCGACGGGAGGCGAAGCAAAGGCATTCAGGATATATTTTCTCGCTCCTTCTGGCCTATGAATAGGCATACTTCCTCCACCCGACGAACTAATAGCTTCAATGTCTAATCCCCATAATTGCTCTCCTCCTCTGATGTTTCCCGCGACTCTTAAGCGTTGTGATAATGCATCATTAGAAACTTGTGACATGATCCGCCAGCGGTCAGGCCCTAACATAACACCTCCATACCATCTTGAGACAACGAGCAGAACCCCAACTATGTCATTATTTTGAAGCACTCCCAGGATATGTTTGCCGCCACCTGATTCGCCATCGTCTTTAAAATCCTCGATGATTCCATGCTCACCCTGAACACGGAAGGCTGTAATATTATGACTTGCATCCGAGATGGAGGTATCCTTAAGGAGGGTTTGAAGATGGGTGCGAGCTTGACTGGATGAAGATACAGATATCGAGCGAGCAATGAACGTTGAACCCTTAGATATTATGGGTGTGGAGATGGCCCATTCATCATTCAAGTCGTTTTTAACCGCAACATTGTCTTCTTCCTTCTTAACTTCACTCTCTCCTATGATTTCCTCCGGCCCATCATAGCCTCCTCTCTTCAAGACGCCGATCTCCCTCCCCATAATCTTTACCTTGGGCCATCCTTTCCCTTCATCCTCATCCTTCCCTTTCCCTTTCAGACCTAGGCTCTCTGCTTTACTCTTACTGTTCGCACTAACCAGTGCCTGCGCCAAACTCAATCTCCCACTTAATCCCTGTCCCGGCATCGTATACTTCAATAATTGCAATGTCCATGCCAATACTAGCGGTGCTCTGTTCGTATAAATAGTAGTCTTCTCAATCCTCTCTTCATCCCTCACAATTCCTGGTAGCTCCAGACTGTTCTCTAACTCCTCCTCCGTTTGTTCGACTGGCAAAGAATACGCCGATTCGAATGTTTTAACGCGTTTCGCAGCTCCTTTACTTGTGGCATCAGTCTCGCTCGCGGATCGTTTGCCTGCAGTTTTACTAGCGTTTCTACAAGCAGTAATTAGAGACTTTGTAGCTTTCTCATCAAGAGACAGCGCGGACTGGAGGGTGTCAAGAGGCGTGGATGCGACGGCTGAAATGGAGGGGTTTATGGATGCGATTTGTAGGGCTTTAACCCGTTGCATTGCTGTAAGCATTGGGACTTTATTACGACCGGTTGTGAGCAGACGGAGAAGATCTTGCATGTCAGCTTGGGAAGCCATCGTGTCCGATAATGTTGCGTTTGGTCGAGTTTTATTGTATAGCGCAGATGAAGATTTGTGAGATTGATTGTTTGCGACAGCAATGAGGCTATTCAAGACGGGAAATCATATCAGGTTGTGTATGTGCTCTAATATTTCACAACAATTAAAGGTCCAGCTTGGCAAGTTTTTATTAAGTTTGCGAGTTCTGGACGTAGCTCAGGTAAGACCATAATTGCAGTCGAATTCACAAGATTACCATCATGAGCTGAGCTCACCGGGAGTTAATCACAAGCTAAGCGCAGGGGTTACTTGGAGCCGACGTCATTATTTCACACAAGCGTTGTCTTGTAAACATCGCCCACCAACCTCACAGCGGAACGCGCATTCGCGTCAAGCTGCATTTCAAAGACTTCCATATTCTCATATTAATTCTTATCACAAACAATGTAATGCAATATACAATTCACCCATAACAATGGTAACTATTCCCAATCTCATCACCGCGCACCAGTTTTCCTCCTACAAACTTATTACATTCTCCATATTCAAATTGCTAACCACATATCTGCGAATAGGATACCATAATTCGTAAGCCGATTGCGATCGCGACCTCGAAACCGGCGCGCAAAACATACCTCAATACTATATTATTTGTTTCGACATCACTTGTGTTGTTTGGGTTTGCTGTGGTAGCTTATGCGGGATTTTATTGGAGCTGGGTGCCAGCACTTGGGGTAGAAAGGAGGGTTTGGCTACAATTTGCGTGCGTATATCATTTCATTTAAGAAGCCCCTGTAGTCGGTATTGCTGTGGACGTAATAAATAAATGACTACGAGATATGCTAACGCGGGAACACATGCAGACCAGGCCAGCACCCACATGGCATTGTACCTCTAGACAATTCCCTTGTAACACGTCAAGGTTACGATATACAACTCGAACTACACATGCCACGTTCTCCCCTCAATTTGAGAGCCGGAAATTTTATGATACATGTGAATTTCCTTGGGCCTAATTATAAAACCCCTAGCTTGATACCAGGCGTCGAACATCTACTGCCTCTGTCGAGGATTACTAAGAATGAAGATGTACTTTTCTCGTCCCGGAGACCTACGATTCTGACATACGAAAGTGAATTGGTATCTGGATTGGGCAAGCTGGTAAATGCACCACTGTATGTGCTGGGGTGGAAAAGAGAAGACGAGAAAATTACTGTAGAAATAGCGGAAGGTGTTAGTTTCCCAAGAGGAAACAAGAACATACCAAGTGCAGTGGAAGTGGTCATTGAGAAAGACTCGGGCGAAGTACAAATATATGGATGCAGGATATTTATGAGAGCGAAATTAAGTGGACTACGGTGGTGGATGTGGAATTGGAGAATTAGCAGTGCGATCATCGGGGTGGGCGCATTTTGGGGGACGGAAATGCTAGGGTGTGTTTTTGGATGGGCAATCCTGAAGTTATGTTTTGGAGGGAGAGAGAAAGAAAGGGTTGGAAAGAGACAAGAGATTGCAAAGACTGAAGGTGCTATCAAAGAAGAGGCAACGGACGATGAGCCAGATCTTTCGGATACTCCGAGAACATTTCCAACTGTAAGGGGTCAAATGCCATTAATATATCCACCAGTGGGCATCAAGAAAGAAGAGGATGAGGAAGATAAAATATTGGAAGAAGCAGTGATTCTGCCGCTTGGAGGGGATGCGGACGATGAAGATGAAGACGGGGAAGGGAGTTGGCAAGCTGGTAGGAGAAGTGATTCTGGCCTGGGTACAAGTTTTAGTGAAGGTGTTACTGGAGGCACGGCCCGGCTCACTCGAAGGAGAAGTCGAGGTGGTCAGGCGAATGGATTGTGAGATTGCTCAAAGAGTCGGCGTAATGGGTTGAATAGATGAAATGGAGATACCCTTAATTGTACCATTTTGGTGATCATAGGCCTGTAGGCAGATTTGGAGTTTGGGACAGGTTCGAGAATTTGATCTCCCTTTGACATTAATTTACCGTAAAATCCTAATCGGAAATATTGCATATGAATTTCAATTCTCAGCGTTCACAACCTTACTACTTAACCAACTTGAGTCTCACTGTTTTCACACTGTTTTCACCATCGAAGCAGACAAGGCAGCCAATTCTTGAATGCGAGTATTATGGCCCAAGTTGAGAACTCGAAATCAGACTCTCGTGATTTGTTCTTTATGGTAAAAATCCTTTTCTCTAAGCGAGGGTGGAACGTAGCAAAATGCGATTATCATTGAACTTACTATTGTGATAATCAATATGTTAAATCTAATATCAAATCTAATTTATAACAAATGCAGAAAGCTTTTCTGTATAACAACAAATTCCATTTTACTCGGTACCCACGTCTGTATTCTTCTAAATTCTTGTAACTTTAAATCGTTACAGACTACCACACCATTTCATCTTCAAATTTCTCTAGCCAACAATTCTTCCTACTCCTATATGCTTTTTCCATGGCAACAATGCTTCCTGTAACCCACTCCTGTGTACCGCTGTAATCTAGCGATAGACCACAAGCGACCTCAAGGGGCCGTAAGCGCTGGCGGCAACAATCTGTGATAACCGGTCTTATAAAAGTCTCAAGGCTGTACTATAGGTCTAGGCACCGGTGCGTATACCTCTAGAGGTTTTAGTTTTGAAAATTCGTTCCCAGCACTGTCAGAATTAGTTGGAAGATATGCCTAAACGATTTAGTTATTAAAACCCCTCCCGATGCAATTGAATATAGCTGTGTGCATAAATTATTATTCAAACTTCTTCAATCCATTGTATTAAGCAGCTTTGTTTTTGGGGAGCAAAACAATGTTTAACGACAACCCCTTTCGTCGTAAAGGCAAAGAGATGAGAAATGATCGAGATGGTCGAGATGAGAAATAAAAGGCATCGAGGGGAGGGTCAAGAGCTTCGTCTCGAGACAACTGCAAAAGTTCTCGATCTGACATAACGTCCAGGTATCAAGACCAGCTGAAGTATCTTAAACCTATCCTCAGCCGTTTTGCAGTCATGCCCGGATTGGCGGAAGATGTTGGTATTATCTTACCGAAATTACTAGATCATTTGAGAAGGTTACGCGAGAGCAATGCATCGCTGAATGGGGGCGCCAAGATAGGTGGATATATAGAAAGACTCGAGGAGCATCTCAAAAAATATCCCCACTGGAAGATTGTGGAACACGTCAAGAATCAAGAGAAAGACTCAAGGAAGAAAGACTGGTGCTGGAAGAAGGGGGTACAACAGCTTATGAAAAAGCATTTGAAGAAGCGAATGGGTGTTCACCTGAGATATGGGAGACCACGAGAACGATGGAGAAAATCGGAAATGATTTAAAGCTCACCGTCGATCGATATGGTAAAATTTTGGAAACGCATGATTGTCAGAAGAATCCGAATAAGACTAGAGTAGTAAAGGAACTTATTTCAAAGTCTACGGAGCTCAAAGCAATACATGAGAGACCACGATCTATTCTTGCAAAAGATAAATCTCAAAGGCAGAGCAGCGAGCCGAGGAGTGATACGCCGATTCCTCAACCAAATAATAACGGTAACTATACGAGGCGTGCTCGTAGAGCGTTACCAGGGAGTAGTTAAGTCTGAGGCTACTCATTTGCTGTCGTCACATGGGCAAGAGCCACCAGCGCGGCAAGATTAGTTATATTTATTTGGGTGTTTAGGTCGAACTTTCATTGATTCACTGTTATTTAAGTTTGTCTATCTGGGGTCCCTTTGATAGATGGAGCTATCCCATGAGTACTTGAGGATGGTAGGCCCCCTTCATCATAATTACTGCACGCTTCCCTAATACTCCATTTTTGCATGAATTTATTAGAGCTATTAATGCTTGATCAAGAATATATAATAGCATAATACACACAAAGCAGAGTCCGAAAAATAGTAATTGAATGTAGTTAATCAATGTGACACTCGAATATCGGGTTTCTTCAGCTGGCAAATGTTTCCAAAACATACCATTGCAAAGTAAAAATTTGGAGAAATAGGCCCCGAAATTATTCAATGTGCGAAACCCGTTATTCATCCCCAAGTGAACCAAGATGATCAGACTTGCACAATCCTTTGTGAAGTCCTCCGATCTACATCTTGAACAGGTTCGGGTTGCATTGCCTGTTGGAGGTGACGGAAATGGATAAGTACATATTTTGACCTTCAACTCCATATGACAGAGGGCTTTGGTAAAGAAAATATCTATCGTCTACACTTGTTGACGGCCTCGCACTTGAAAATATTATGTTTGAACCTTCGGCTTGTTGGACAACACAGCAGACCATGAATATGTTGGCTGGAATCTAGACCCTATGGCGGTGCCAATTCCAAAGGAACACATGAGCGATATTCGGGTTTAGAATGGCAATGAAATTAAAGTGCAAATATCAGCACAATCGAATGGAAAACAAAATAAAATGAGGATGTAATCGAAACAATACTCCCTTGCAGGTGTGAAGATAAACCTCCTTAGCATTTCATTCAAACATTTTAACAGACATCCATCCTGCAGCCCCACCCAAAAACGCCGACCCAATGCTGTAGTTTTACAGATGATGATAAGATACCTCCCCGCTATCCCCTAGTGTTTCATTCGTTTCCTCCCAACTCGCCTCGAACCGATCCACAACCATCCTCACCACCTTAGCTCGTTCTTATGTTTGTTTGCATCGTCGCCACCCTCTTTTGCATCATCCTTCTTATCCACAGCCTTGGTCTCTGAGCTCTCATCTGCGAACCCCAAGTTCTTGAATTCGTCCTTTGCCATCAAGTTCCTGTAGCACATTCCAATCATTAGTCCTCAATATCTTGGACCCTCATCCATATCCCAATTCCTAACCCAAGATATGTATAAAAGCCAGTGACCCACCTATCCATCCGACAAGACAAATATGATTTCGCCAGATCCCTGCATTCTGGATCATTCATGCCTCGAACTTTCTTCATACAATTGAGATAACTCTGCATTACTGATTTGCATTCGCCTGTAGTCGCATTGCCGTATTAGTATATGATTCCGAAATTCCATAGTTGAAAGCCATTCCGATTTGCGCACTCGTAAATTCGTATCCCAGGGAAAAGAGTGATCCATACCATCATGATCCAATGGAAAACTTCCTCTTTCTGGTCTGTTTCCCAATCCAATTGTTAGTTCTCTCTTGGCCAGAATAAATCACAAATTATAGAATCAAGAGAGTAACATACGGTGAAGGTTTGTTGTTGACCATGCGCCCACCCGGGCTTCCAAATGTACTCATGATGATTGATGCGTATTTTACTGTTGAAATGATTCGATGTTATCGATAATTTGGATGCGCTTGGTCGGAGAAGGATTTTCTATTGTTCCGATGACCTTCTACCCCAGATTTATGACGTAAGCTATTGGAGCTCTAATGAGGGGTCAACATCGATGACAACAAGCTGATCATGAGTAAAAACGACACATTTGTAGTGATAAATTTATATCAAGGAAATCCGCTCTACTACTTACAAGTAACTTATCTATCAACTAACATCATATATTGCCCAAAGTGCTCAAAATGCCAATGCAGGTCCCCATCCAAATTACCCCTCTTCAAAGCTCTAAACCACGGTGCTAATATCTACCTCAGGAAATTGGAAGGAAGCTGCCAATGCGGCCTTGTAGAGTTTTCTCTCCAGTCCCAGACTCCCGTTCCATACCAACTCTGCGCTTGTTCCATCTGTCGCAAATGTGGAGGCTATGGTGGATGCGTTAATCTAGGCGGTATAGCCTCTACACTCGAGATTACCAAGGGCAAAGAACACATCAAGTACTTCCTTCTCCCCCTGCATTTTCTTTGTTATTTCTTCTCCTTGCTCTAACATTCCGTAGAAAATACACTGCAACTGCCGACCGTGGCAAACCTACCGCAAAAAAATGCACATCCGAACGCAACTTCTGTAGCGAATGTGCATCGATGCTCTGGCTCTGGGACAAAACATGGCCGGAGCTAATTCATCCTTTTGCAAGTGCAATTGATACGGAACTACCTATTGCAGAGGAAATGGTCTGTGTGAAGGGGGATAGTAAGCCGGAATATGTCAGGTGGCCGGAGGGAAAGAAGAATGTTTATGAGGGGTATGGGGAGTTTAGTATTGAGGGGTGGCATAAGGAGAAGGGGCTATGGGTTGAGTGAAAAGATGGTAGGACTGCAGAATTTGACCATCTGAATGGATTTGATACGCGATGATAATGACGTTACATTTATTTTATGAGTGTTCTATCATATGACCTTTCTTTCAGACTTTCAAGAACGGAGATCTAAATTTACACCTTGCGTCATTAACCACAAGGTTTTAGACTGCAGGAAGAGAATTTCTGTAACATTGAGTCATCATTATATAGTCACAACTATGTACTTGACGGGCTCCCTCGGCCAAATATGTCAGTACTCAGTAGAATCCGAAAGCTTGAGTTTGCTATCAAATTGAAGCTGCCACTTCGCCATCAAAGTAATGACAATGAAGGTATTATGTCATGACACTCTTACCCATCATCGGCTAAGCTTGAGGCGAGAGAGCCTTATCCTCGTACAGCCCATCCAACAAGCAAGTTGCTTCACTTGAGCCCCCAACCGTTTTGGTAATCCCTCACAATGATCCAATTGTGGTGGCTAAGCATCATCTTTACTTTCACAAATGCAATGTTACCATTTACCGGAAGTAAGACGATAAGAACACATGTTTCCACTGTACCTTGCACGTTCCACAATTTAGATTGTTCAGTCCGATAGAGAGGCTCTTCATGACGAATACATACATGGGTGCTCGATAACAGACTTACATATCTCAGAAACTCGACAATGCTAGCGCGCTGAAAATACTGATTGGAAGTAAGACGCTTACCCACAATGCAGTCAGCACAGATAACCAGTTGCAACCCATCGCATATGAATTTCGAAACGCCTAGAGCGCTTCCAGCCCCCAATTACTCCAACTGTATTCGAGCGATGTAACCTCATCAGTGAAACCCGATGAACATGAGTCATCTATCAAACTCATGGGGCTTAAAACGTTTTATGCATGAGCTTTCTTATCCAATCTTCTGGCTGATTTGCTTTTGAATATTTTCGAATTGAGAAAAGTTCGGTTCAGTGTAGGTAGTCGCAAAACATAGATGTCGCGTGTTAATAGCATTCCACATACCTGTAAGTGAGGCTGTGGTTATTGATATCTCCAATGCTATATTCTTGAGAATACATATACTTCAACACTTGCACAACCACAGACACACATTTCATCTCGCACCATCAGGTATCTTGACCCAATTCCCCTTTGCTTGCAATGAATTCCATGACACGATTACCAAAAACATATCTTTTTCTTTTCCTGTATATACCATCGATCCTGGCAGACGATACCAAAAGTAGCATATTCAGTGCCGAAGCCTCCTGTTATTCTCTCCCATATGGTGGATGAGGGTTCTTCTCTCATGCCTTAACATATTATACCGTTATCGCGCTATGTTTGAAAAAGAGGCCTGGTATGCCATGGAAAGACCGGGAAAAAGAAAGTACATGGAATAATGTACTCGCAGTTGCGCATTTGCTCATGACTCTGCCTCCTGCAATCAGAACAATGGTATCGTGTAGCCACGCATGGTAAGTTACTTCATTCTTTTGCGTCCCTGCATCCATTCTTTCTAAAGTGTTTTCCCTAGGCAATTTGAAACCATAGCCGCGATGAAACTCGCGCTCTCTCTCTCCTCGGGCTTCATAGCCATCTTTCCCTCACCCTGGTGGTTGCTCCTCTATCTCCCCGGCGTGATCGCCGGTACAGCAGGAACCATGTCTCTCGCATCATCGAACTTTACAAATACAATGCTTACTGTCACTGCTGTGTTTGGGGGCGTCAGTCTTGCATGTTGTATTGTCAGTATAATCACATCCTGCTATCTTCTCGGGAGTGAGAAAGGAAATGATATTGACTCAGGAATATTTGCACTGTTTGGTTCCTATGCGGTATGCATACCAGTTTGTGTGGTCTTTGGAGCGCTGTATTCAGATTGGGTGTTGGCGATTGCGGCGGAAAATTTGACTGGATACCCAACCGATGAGTCGAAGTTGGTTCAGGCGTTGTGGGTCCTGTATATGATTGGAAAGAGATTGAGTTTGTTGACGATTTGAGGGACTAATCGGTATGGGTCGCAGGTGATTAGTTTGAAGGAGAAGTATTTAATGATTGCAGTAAGAATCATTACGTCGACGCTAAATATGTTTCTACAATGAGTGAACAGTCACGAATCATGCTGTCATCTTCTTGTTTATGCCATCGAATTATTCATAAGCCAAACCTTCAGAACTTCACAAAGAACCATCAAACGCACAATCCCTATCCAAAATCCAAATCAAGATCGACCCCCTAATGTTTCCACTCAACCCTCAAGCGTCTTTCTAAGGCTTCACAATGCCCTAAGGCTTCATAATGCCACAAGACTACTAGGTAAGATAGCTTTCCAACCGGAATTTGGTATGATCCAACCATAAAAACCACAGCCTCAAGAATGAGATGAATTGTCAAGACAGCCAACTACTCAAGTATCTATTGATCTTTTTCAATTGCCCAAAAGACTTAAAATATAGCCTTTTTTCATTCACTCAAAGACATTGCAGTAGTCTAGCCTGCTGAAACTTATTCTGATAAGACATAAAAAAGGTGAAAGGTGAAAAATGCGATATGCAACAAAACTTTTGTTTAATTATGTAGCTTATAGTGGAGCGAGATTCTCAAATCAATTGAATAGATGAGATGAGATAACACATAAAGTGAGAAGTAAATGATTGGAATATAGCGATTGAAGATGAAATCAAAAGATGAAAAAGATGAAATCAAAAGATGAGACGAGATAGGCGCCAGCGAGCGCATATAGATCGATATTTCCCTTCTTGAACACTTCAACATCCCGATACTGCCCTTTTTTCTTGTGCCACAAGATCCAAAACATCGACTCCCCCTCTCAAGAACAAAGATGAAGCTATTCAGATATGCAGACATGCAACAAAACCAAAAGCCACAAACGACGAGACGCGATCAGACGACTCTACCACGAAACATCCTCGCCTTCTCCTGCATCCCGAAACAAAGTGAATACACCGCAGAGACCAGCCATCACAGCCCTACGCTTGGTCCAAGTGAGCAACCGACCAATCTCAAGGACTCCGCAAACCTCCAAATCTTTTGTTGCACATCTCAAAAAAGAGAAAAGTTTCAGGGCCCAAATAGGAAAGAGCGCTAAAAATGAGTGGCTATTATAGACTCTCAGGAATGTGCGATCGCGCGCAAAGGGGCCTAAGCTTTGCGATCGGAAGGTTATTGGCTCTTTGAAATTTTGAGATATCTGGGGAAATTTTGTAGGGCTGAGGTATTGTGAGCTAGTGGTAGCTGCGGGAGCCCTACGAGAAGCTAGTGAATCGAGTGTGGAGGTTGAAACTGAGATTTGGACCAGTAGATGCGTGAGCGCATTGTGGTGGGAAGTTTAGATGTGCAACAGAAGGGATTTGAGGTGCAGTTGGGTGAATTTTGAAGGGTGAGATGGGATGAGAAGTCTGGAATCGATGAGATGATATTGCAATAAAGTAGGAATGAAAGTGCAAGTACTCGTGGTACCATCCTTTACCAAGTCATATGACATAACATAAAGCAGTGTTATGATAAAATCGTAGGTGTATAAAGAAAAGTTCCCATGATTCACTTCACATAAAACACTCATCACGAACCAGGAAATTTACCATTAGACGAACGATCACAATATCACTAAAATACTGAGCTCAGGTTCAGATGCGCAATCCAAACTTCAGTCACTCGCCGTCATCTCTTATACGAAGTTTGACCAAGATATAGAAAGCTACAACGAATTGAAAATTTCAGACGTGCAACAAAGTCTTCTCAAGACTCACTCATTCACTGTCCATCCGTACCGTCCGCAATCCAGGTTACTGTCCGAGCTCTGCAACTACACTTCCAGCTTCCCATATACGACGAGAGCTCTCAATGCCGAAATTCCCTATTCATCAAGGTGATTTTAGTATCAAAATAACCTCGACATCTTTCAAAATAAGTCAAGGTAAACAAAGACAAAAACGATCAAAATCACCAAAACGACGAGCCTTTTCTCTTTCGAACCCCCCGTAACCTTGAATTCGAGATTTGCAAACATGCAGAATTCTAATTCCGTTGTCAAAACTAAAAACTTATCTCAATTGCAAAATTTGGAAAGGTCCCCAGATGTGCAAGAAAACGTTTTGATATTGAAGAGGGCACGTGCATAACACGTGAGTGTGATAATATGGGTCGAGAGTGATATTTGATCATTAGAATTTTGGGGTGGAAGGCTATTGTCAACTGCGCTTCTTGGTGACACTAATATGAAGAGAATTGAACGATGTAGTAATTGTAGCAATGGGCTTTTTACAATGCTTTGATGCGCTAGCTATCGTCGCATAACCTCATCTGGTTGCGAGACCAGAATTCTACTAGATCTTGGTATGTTATGACTCGGTCCAGTCCTAGAAGCATAAACAAACAAATGACAGTCTTTTCATCTTGAATTCTAATCCCTGGTCGAACTCTCTCAAGTTCGACTTCAGGCTGGTCATTTCTTCTGCTCAAGATGTAAAGCTCATGCCGCTCATGCCGGCACTCAGGAAAGGAGTACTAGGTATTACTCTTCGACTGTGAAACGGGTACCCTTTTTTAGTAGCTCGGAGACCGATTCAAGGTGAGGAATAGCTTCAAATTCCTGTCCATGATATCTCGGTGGTCATGAATAGAACTGAATTTCTCGGATCCTTCTTTCGAAGCATTCTGCATATATGATCTTTCCAAAGACAAACTGGCACGCAGTACATCATCCGTCAGCCTTTCGATAACTACATTTCAGTCTAACTTGGACATGGAATATATTCAACAAGCTTTCAGAGGTACTTTTCTTCTGAGAGACTACCGTCATATCATTTCAAAGATGGGTGGGTAGGAAATAGTTGCAAGATTCAACTGGTCTTGGGGGGAAAAGTTAAGACATATAACTTCGGCACATGGTACCTAATCCTTCGTTTGGTAAGCTCCCTTTTTATGAAACATGGAATACTACAGTATGGAAATATTTTGGCATTTGATAATCAATAAGAATTCGTGTATCATTTTGTACACGGATAGAGATTTCGGTTGAGCGTTGAGTGTGGGTGTGGTGATGTCTGCAACAATGCACGATTTCTCTACAGGGGTTTCATGGAGGAATCTTCGTTAGCGACAAAAAGTACAAGCCTCAATGCCAGGACTCCGACACAGCCACTCGCGGGGATGCACACTCAATGTTGGCAGAGAAGAAGAAGAAAATGATTCGGACAAGTTCCAGATCTAATAAAACAAGCATCATTTGACTAATGATCACTAGGTATATACTACATAGTAGACTATCACCAATACAGTTTGAATTTTGATCTCATGATTCGGGCCTTTCCGAGCCTTACCTTAAGGTTGATGGCTCTCTAGTTTCTAGCTTCTAGCTTCTAGCTTTTAGCTTCTAGCTTTTAGCTCCCAGCTTCTAAATGCTAGCTTCTGAGTTCTAACTTCTGACTTCTGACTTCTGACTTCTATGCAAATTCCCCCAGAATCAAATAAAGGGGGGCGGGCAAGACCGAGCCCAAATTCATTCCCGTACCGTGCGTAAAGTAGCATACACATACCGTCAGGCTAAAGTCAACAAGGAGCTTCCGAGTATCAATACATATCTAGGTAGGTAGATAGCATCAATACATTGTAGAAAGAGTATACAACAGCATACAAAGTGGAGTTGCAAGCCCGATATGACATCATATTTCTTGAAGATTCGAATGATGAAAAACTTCCATCGAACAGCTCATCAGCGTTATGAAGGATATCCCGGAAAAGCATAGCCTTATGAAATTTTTGGAAAGGTGTGACGAGGGATTCAACTTTTACTACTAATTCCTAATTCCTATAGTAAGTAACATTCTCGCCACAAGCAGATGTTTTATTTTGTTGGGAAAAGCAGACGATTTAATTGGATTCTCGATCATTTGTTCTCGTGATACAATTTTGACCGCAAAGCCAACACTAGATCTCAGCCCCTCCATCTCATCCCACGGGCGCAGTTGAGGAACCCTGGCAGGATGGAAGAACATCAAATGGAAGACACACACACGCACGCACGCACGATACGGTACTTGCGGCTCAAACATTTCTCACAAAAGGTGGTCATCAGCTTCATGCCTAATACCTATCTTCGCTCTCGCCGAATAGTATCATGGCATGGTCTCGGAACAGGTACGATCACCAGTGGATGTACAATATACAATGTACAATGGAAAAGAGATGAATCCTGTTACTAACTGATTGGGCGCGCTGAGCCCGAAGATACCCAATGACGATAAGGTTTCCCAGTACCCCGCCAATATTACGGATGATAAGCTCGTCACCCTCATGTTCTCAAGTATATCCTCGAAAAAGGTTTCAAACAAACCTCCAACACACGGAAATGACTCCCCAGATAGGATTGTCGTGGAGCATTGGGACTCTATTGGGTTGCCTTGTATATATTTGATGTAGATTCTCGATTCTAGAAGGTTGGAACCGATTAAGTGGTGGGTGGAGTGATCTTCCCATGAATTTGTAGGTTTGTCAGATCTAAGATAACAAGCAAAGCATGTTTTTCTTTTCCGGTTGGTGGTAGAATGATATGATCCATGTTGTTGAATCCATCATCATCTTGCATCAAACTTGGAAGCTCTTCAGCTTTTATTACTACAGGCAGCTAGCTGAGCCATTCAAGACCAGGCAAATCCCCGGACGTCCCTTAAAAAAAGGTTCGTAAAGTACCTGGCTAATTACTTAGTAGGGACTTGGTGGTTAGTTATAACTACTAGGTAAGATCACTTAGCAATGTTAGCATTCAGGATTTCAACCGCGCGCCAAATGAGAGAAGAGAGAATTCCCCCAAATTGTGGATAATTTATCAAATGTATACCTACCTACCAGTAGTACCTACCTATCAGACATACGGATTCATATGGATTCGTCCCTGGGTGCTAGGGATCATATGGTTCATACCAAACTCGTAATCATACATATCATACATATCCGATAGAACCGCCCAAAACAAGAAGTTTATTGCCTTTCGATTGGATTCCCATCTCCAGCCCCCTCCTTCGTATGATATTCAAGCGCTGCCCGTGTTGTAACTTTTGGTCACTCTTCGTTTTTAGTATCTCTCCGGCCCTGTACCTACCTACCTACCTACCTACCTACCTACCCAGTATTGAATATCTCACCGACATTCACTTCTTGATTCGTTTTTCCCCTCACTCGTCATATTACGACATAAGGTTGGTTACCCTTACTTTTGGGGTATGACTGTTGTGATTTGATTTATTCCACCACAACTCTCACACCAAATCAAAACACCAAATCAATTATTCACATCGTCTCTTGCGGACTCAAATAATTTACACAGAGTCCCGAGTAGCAAACTTATTAGAACCAAAATCACAAAGCCTAATTAATTATTAGTGCTGTCCCTCGCAAGTTTTCTCGGAAGTGAACAGCCAGCAAAGCACTTTCCTGTCGCAAATCGAGAATAACCCCGCCATCCATCATCCACCATCAATCATGACTTCTTACGATTATGAGTATGAGACGGTCGAAGAACCACGTCGACACCATTCCCATCGTCACCGAAAACATGATCGCGAACCAAGATATGCTGATGAGCCACGTTACGTCGAAACTCAAGAAACGTATGTTCGCTCAGCCGCTCCGACAGTAACTCATGCTCCCGACGCTCCGATCAGAGAGAGAGAGAGAGAAGTTATTCAAACAAGAGAACTCATACGTCAACCTCGTCGTGAAGATAGCGATTTGTCAATCGAAGAGGTGAGAAGAGATTTTCCACCACCAGCAGGTGGTGCCTATGTAGACCAACGAACCACCGTCCGTGAGTCTAGGTACGGCGCGCCAGCCCGCCGATCTCGTTCCGTAGGGCGTGATGGCCGCTACGGAGAATACCTTGACGATAGCAGAGGTGATCCACGACGCTCTTTCCAAGATCTCGATCGACGAAGTGATTATTACGAAGATACAAAAGTCGAACATAAACGATCGCTTTCACGAAATCAAAAAATTGTAGCCGCCGTTGGAGGAGCTGCTCTAGCGGTTGGTGCAAAGGAATTATGGGATCGAAGATCTGCCGAGGGTAGACCAGTCGAGCGAAACCCAATAGCGTCTGCTATGGTAGGAGCTGCCGGTGCTTTTGCCGCGTACGAAGGAACAGAACTTTACGACAAACATGGAAATAAAGAAAAGAAAGTTAAGAAATACGCTGCGCACAGAGGTCGAAATGGTGAAGTTCAAGAATCCTATTACTCCGAAGAGGAGGAGATCAAACCCGAGAAGAAGAAGGGTCGCCGCAAGTCAATTGTTGAGGGCGCTATGGCTCTCGCAGGTCTAGGGGCTGCCGCAAAGGGCGCTGAACACCATCGAGAGGAGCATCATCGAGGTCGCAGAGGTAGCGGAGACAGCTATTATGAGGAATCAAGCTCCAAGAGAAGCAGATCAAAGTCCAGATCAGGCGAGGGCACTGCCAAGTATCAACAAGCTGCCAAAGCTGCCCTTTTAGCTGGTGCTGCCGAAGCATTCCGAGTTCGAAATGAGCCTGGAGCCTGGGGTGGTGAGAAAGGAAAGCGTATCCTTACCGCAGCCATCGGAGCTGGTGGTATTGATGCGGCTATCGACAGAGATGCTGACAAGAAGAGCAAGCGTCATATCCTTGAGGCAGTTGTTGGAGGTCTCGTTGGAAATCGTGCCATTAACGGATCACGAAAGGATGTCGAAGAAGATCCTGTTACTGGACGCTCTCGATCTAGATCTCGGGCACGTTCTTCATCCCGAGGTGGAGGAGGTGGTGGTGGAACCGGTCTCGCTGCTCTTGCAACTGCAGGTCTTGGAGCTATCGCTGGCAAGAAATTGCTTGATCGTTCCAGATCTCGATCCAGGGCTCGTTCCCAATCTCGATCCAGAGCTCGTTCTCAATCTCGTGGACGCAGAGATGATTACAGCCGCAGTCCATCCCCAGATCGTAGCAAGCGTAGCAGAAGCAAGAGTGTCAGCTCAATGGCAAGAAAGGGTTTGGCTGCTCTTGGTATTGGAGCTGGAGCCGGAGCTGTTGCTAATGAAGTCGGTCGTAGCCGCGATCGTAGCCGTAGCCGCAATCGTGATAACTACGATGACTATGATTCTTACGAAGAACGTCCTAGACGCTCTAAGAACTCAAGAGGTGATGTGTATGGCAACCCACGTCACGCCGACTCTCGTGGAAGTATAGACAGTCGTGGAGGTGGTAGAGCAAGGGATGGACAGAGAAGCAAGAAGGGTTCTGACGGAAAGAATGGATATGACAGCGATGATTCATTGATTTCGTCGTCAGAGGATGAGAGGAGGGTTAAAAAGATGAAAGGTAAGCAACTTATTACAGCCGGTTTAGCAACTGTTGCCACGATTCATGCAGCACATAATGTCTACGCAAGTATGGAGGCACGTGATGCGCGACACAAGGCTGTTAAGGAAGGAGAGATGACCCCAGAGGAGGCAAGGAAGCTTAAAGCAAAGGCCGCATTACAAGATGCAGCATCTGTTGGTATTGCAGCACTCGGTATCAAAGGAGCCATTTCGGAAATCAAGGAAGCAAATGAGATACGACACGAATGTAAAGAATTTCGAGAGAAAAAGGGCGAACGTCATAAGAAGCGTCTCGAAAGACAAAAGAGACATTTGGAGAATGGTGACAGAAGACAAAGAGAAGATTCTCGCGACAGATATTCTCCGTCTTATGACAGCCGTTACGATGATCGATATGATGATCGTCGCTACAATTCGGGTCCTCGTTACTATGATGGAAATCCATACTCTACGGGTTTACCAGCTCCTCCTGTTGGATATGAAAGATAATTCAATCCTCTCATATACCAACACACACACACCAACTACGCTCTTTTTTCTGGCTTCCACCCAACACAATGCCTTTGTTCAAGCTTTGCCTAAAACCATTTCATGAAAAAACCGAAACAGCAAACGATATTACAGAAAGGTGTTATACTGATTGGTTTTGCCTTTGGGGTCTTTCTTCGGCGCAAGGATGATATTATGAGTTCACGACACATCACAGAGTTTCTCCATGCCTTGACGAATTTCATTATCTCTCTCACATGTTTTACATAACACCCAGACGTTGTTTTGTTTGAATTTTTTGAATTTTATTTTTTCCTTTGTTGTCATTTCGTTACTTTACTATTTCTTCATTTTACATGATCAAAGATAGATGAAGAAATTTTATAACGATCCTACATACCCATACAAGTCCCAGTCTACATTTTATATTGTTACCAAATTTATCTACATGAGAACCATAACTGATTGGTATATTTTCTCCATATTAGCTCGCTCCCATCGCCATTAAGAAAGATAGCTTACCAGCTTATGTCGGGCGCAATGCATAGTGTAATCAAGTACAGGATGTACAGCGTACAACGTACATAGCTACCCGCATTCGGTCAACGGAAACACAAAACGCTTGTAGTGACGCGCGGGCATTCGAAGTGGAACGAAGGATTGAATGGATGACGGATCGGGAGGGTACATTAGTGTGGAATGACGCATTTGGATATGATGGACGATTTATTACGAAACTGGGAATGATGGAATGAGTGAGATGTTGGAGAGGAGATTTTTATTTATTTATTATGGATGAATGCGTTATGGCAAGATTTTTCTATTTATGAATTGATGATTTTGATTTACCTGCCTACCTACCTACCTAGGTAGCTTTAGTTGGGATGTTCTTTTTTGATGTTTTTGTTTTTATCCTTTGAGGTGTTGATTTCGTTTGGTTGGGTTGGGTTGGTTTGGTTTGGTTTGATTATGAATATTATTTTATTTATTGAGTTATTTTATTGAGCAGTTTGAGAGTTTTTGAGTTTGCAGAGAATGGGGTGGATTGGGAATAGTGATGATGTGATGATGTATGTATGTATGTATGTGTGTGATGAATCTATGATCGTATGGTTGGTTGTGGATTGGAAGATGGATATGTACGGGAAGGATGCGGATGCGGATGCGGATGATGAGATTGTGCGTTTGTCGTTTTGTCGTTTTGTACGGAGTACCTAGGTTTGTAGGTTTGTGTTACCTCTGGATTCTGGCTGGAGCGAGCGGTGTGAGTGGGGGGTTTTTTAGTTGGTTGGTTAGTTAGTTAGTTAGTTAGTGGGGGGTGGATGGATGAGTTGAGATGGTGATGCTAATGCTGATGCGGATGGGAATGGGAATGAATGAATGAATGAATGAATGAATGACGAATGACGAAATAAATGAATGAACGAATAGAAGGAATTGATTATACCGTATGCGAGATTGAGAGGCTTCATGATGTTGTGAGTGTGATGATTGTGAATGTAAATGTGAATGTGATGTTAGTACCTAGGTATCATTGTGGAAATTGTTTATTTGTAGATGTAGATGTAGATGTAGATGTAGATATGGATACCGGGTACAATAGGTAGGTACTTGAGCAGAAGAGTGTTGAATTCTTATCGCCGAAACTGCCATTCAATGAATTCCTCAATTTTCACATGGTGCTACAAAGTGCTTCCCGCTCTTCTCTCCAATTCCGCTTCCCAATTCCGCTTCCCGAATCCAAAGTTCCGATATCCCGATACAACATACGGTAAAGTTCCAATTGATTCGTGCCCAACCTTCCTACCAAACCCTTCCGTTCCATTTTGTCCCTTTTGCACACATCACCTGATCTCTGCACTAATTTTCCGTGAAAATTCTATCGCGCACAGACCATTCCACTTCTCTATATTATTCTCTCTTCCCTCCCACATTATTTTTCTTTTTCATCGACAATACTGTGAGTACTTCCTACCCCCATTATTTCACTCTTCTCTCCACCACCTTCCACACATACTAATATTCCCATCTCAATAGTCAAAGAATCATTTCTTTAGTAAACGTCCTTCTTCTGTGTTCTCTACAAGAGCCACAGACTCCAACCGAGACGATGAGTCGAGCCTCGAAACCCTAGAGTGAAACCGTTTTTGCTTTCGCACTTTCCGCAAGGAAGGCGATTGAGTCTGGAAACAGATTTGATTTGTATAGAAAGTGGTGATGATCTCGTCCCTTTACCGGTTGTCTTAGGACGCGGGTTCTGGGTGGGTTTTGATGGTTGTCTGATCGGTTTTTATACTTTTTTTTTCATTGCCGTCTTGGATTTATTCTGGGATGTGAAGAAGAAATTGTTGTGGCGGTGAGGTGGATATGGGAAATGGTGGATGAATTATAATTGTATATGTATGATTGCTATGTATCAATCTTTCAGTGCGCATGAGAAGAAGTAGCTGTAATTATTATACAAATAAATCGGATTACAATATTACTTGACATATGATGATTTGAAATGAAGCATTGAATTCTCTCACCTTTTCATCGCGACTTTGACTTCAAATTTCGGTGCTTGAACCTAAACCAAAAATTCTGCCGAAAACTTTTCTTCAGTGTAGCTTCGGTCGGTCCGTTATTGATCCGAGCTAGTATCGGTCCCCGACAATGTCCCGATTAACAGCACAGTGTTATCTGGGACATTGATATACTCTTCGGATCCTCTACTCTCAATTCCTGATGTACATTTATTCACTCACTAATCTCATCTTGTATTCATCGGTTGGTATGCGTTCTAATTTTTGACTTGAAGGGAAACAATGTCGCGGGTTTTGATTTGATGGTAGATGGCAACTGTCAAATCTCACACGAGGGTCTGAGGTCGGTTTGCGTTGTGGTTGGTTTTGAGGAGGTGAGAAGGGGGATTAGGAGGTGAGAGGGGGGATTGGACGTTTTATTTATATATATAAATGGTTCTTCTTTGGTTGACATTGTTCGAGTAGTAGTTATCAGGGCATTGATTTATATTATGATGATTCGAAAATTTCTTAAATTGATTCATTGAATATTTGGGGGGAATGATGACTGACAATAGTGACATACATGCATAGATAGGTATGGGTACTTTTAGTTCTATTATGATTCTATTTTTGCTAGATTGATTGACGCAATATTGGTGGAGATTATAACTGATGAGAGTGACGACCGGTGACGGGGACTGGGATTCCAATTTGATTATGATGTGATGTCTATCGAGTCTGTTCGCTCGATGTTGCGAAAAGAAAAATAGTGACCACCAGGACTAGCAATAATAAGTCATGCTCGAAATGTAAACTTTGAAGGGAAAATATAATTAATATTCTATTTATGATTCAAAAATTAAAAAGCAACCAGGATGCAAGCCATCGAGCAGGATGTCGATAGTATTTGTGGTGATATCCATGGATAGGTAGCTATGAAAGCTTTCTGCATTTATTACTTGCGTACAGATTGGGTTTGACGATGGATTTGATATGAGGTTATAAAGTATACATATATACATATATACCTAGTATATACACACATAAATCATCAACAGTACCAATCGAGAGAACCCCACAAGTCTAGCTAGAGGAACTCTACTCTGCATGTGAATAGTACTTCGTAGTCGCCAGTTCGAAAACGGCAGATGCAGATATTCATACCTAATCATATATCCATATACGAACAACTCGAACAACTCGAACAACTCGAATAAGCGGGGTGATCAGATGCAACAGCTCCACGAATACATGTACACGTAAGATCTTATATGTAAACCGGCGTCATGTTTTCGAGTTTCCTGGTATCTTTTCACATGCTTGTAGTTGAAAGCATGCATCAACAAAAGTTCGACGCTGGTTTCGAAATGAAATATCGAGATGAAATATCCAAGTGGATCGCGCTATGTATATACACGTACTGAGTTTCTTGATTTCCATATCAAATATATATCGCGCTTGATACTGATTTCTTCTTCAGGCTTTTTTATGTATTTACTCTCTGAATATTATTTAGTAGTAGATGGATTGTCTGTATGTCTTGGGAATTGGGTTGGTGAGGGGATGGATGGATGGATGGATGGATGGAAGGTATTTAATATAAATGATAATTTCGTTCCTTCATTCACAATACAAAGCTCGGTTGATTGATGGGATGAAGAGATGGTGTTATATTTGGGTATTCTATATTTTTGATATATAGCTTGCTTTTGTAAATTCGCGTCTGATAATAGATGGAGTGATTTGTTGGTGCTTTGGGTTGTGTTTAGTTTGTTATGTTGTGTGTGTGTTAGAGGGCGGGTTTTCGAATGTGTTTGTGTGGTTTTGGTTTTGGTTTTGATTTTGATAGGTAGGTAGGTAGGTAATTCGGAGTGTGTGTATATGCATGTGTGGCTAGGTAGATTGGAATTGGGAATTAAAGTGATCAGTGATTATTGGTTTAAGAGAGACGATGTATTGGTGTGACGAAATTATATTCTATGATAATCCGTAATTTAGATGGATACATGTACTCTACATATGTTCTGAGAAGGAAGAATGCCAATGCGCTGTGGTAGATCTGTTGAATAATCTATGGATGGATGGGCAAATCCGCATCAATCTAGGACGTATCAAACGGATCTAGGGGATGCTTTGTAGTCTTGGTGTTGGAGATAGTAAGGATGGAAAGTGCGAGGAGAGGCTGCTGTGTTTGTGAAGCATCATGTTATATTGTTGATTGTGTTTGAAGTGTATGGGAGTAAAGACTCGATGAAAGTGGTTCTGATCATTCGGTATGATCGACTGGTTGTACATGGAGTGATGGCATATTTGGTTTGAAAAATTTGTATATTGAATGAATGGAAGTTTTGGAATAGCTTTGAATGAGTAAGAAAAAAGGTATATTTCTTGTTGTCGTCATAGTACAATATCGAAATTTTGGATGCGGAAAAGGTCCTTTGCATAGGTATTGTTCAATGTATTTTTAATATTATTGTATGATAATGTGTGTGTATGTTACTATTTTAAAAGGAAAAGCTGACGGACGAGGAGAAATCCAGGATAGTGTTTATGGGTCGGACTTCTAGCGAGCGTGATAGAGCGTCATAGTCATACGAGATGAAATTTTATAGAGCGAAAAATAAGATAGGAGGGGTGTGTATGATTTGTATTGAGGATGGAGAAGAAGCGGTACGTGATTTAGGGGATGGGAAGCGAGGGTAAATTCGTGAGAGTTTTGAAAAGTGGGTTTATGTATTCGATCTATTGATAATTGATGCGGTGATGATCTTGAGATTTTAACGAAGAATCCTTTCCTGAAAAAGTTGATTGGAGCGGAGTTCGACTCTGATCGAGATCTTTATTGGTTTGTGTGCGGTTGTTTGATCCGGGGAGTGAAGCTGGGGTCCTTGTATAGGTAGATATTGTTCTTGCGTTTAGGTTGAGGATATTGAAAATGGGAGTGTAACGCATTGCTATCGATTAGTTTCATAATTCTGTCTTCCAATCTGATTGTCAAGAATTAGGACCAGCCAAATATTCATACTTTCTTGCCTTTTACTTCTCTACTCGTGTGTCGGAATATGCGTATTAACTATGATATGTAGCTTTGTGGGCTACGATTGAAATTTGTATGCAGTCGAGCCTCTCCTGGTAATCGTTGGCGCTATTTCGATTTTGCAACGTTCTGTGGAACGTTTCTTCCTGTGGAAGGAATAGCTTTTGTGTTCTTTCACTGGTACGAGCTAAGGTTTAGTCATGTATATCTCTACCGGTGCGTTTCGTCGAGTGGAGTTGAGTTTCCGTTGGAGAAGGAATGGAGGATGGGGACGTAGAGTAGAGAAGATCGTAGACATCTGAGTGTTTGATTGAAGCGAGCATGAAGGTTTAGGTGTGTTAGCGAGGTTTATGAAATTTGGGGGCGATGTGGTGAGATGTTATATATTCTTCACACCTTGACAGTGGATTAAGCATACGCAATGGTTGTAATGGTGGGGGTATATGCATGAGATTGACCTGACTGAGTTATATCTCTCCGGTGGAAATCAATGTCATTGTCAACCAAGTACTTCAGTCTATGAATGAGAGTAGGAATTCCAGGTTTATCAAGCAGCTTCCTTTCAGGACTGCCTGGTATACCTCACTACATTGAGCATATTTCCCAGTCAAGCAGAATACTCGGATATATCAACAATGTTGAAGGTAAGATAGAGTCAAAGAGGCAGGCTAATGGAGCCTCTTGCTGCTCAAAGTTGTAAACTGGATACTTGCTCTCTATGGGACACAGAATAACTCTTATCTTGTAGAAATGGCATCACTTGTGGCGACTATTATTGCTACGTCAAGCTGTATATCAATTCCATTGACAAAATTGTAAGTGATGGTTGCTATTGATAGTGATTCTCGAACGACTAAGCAAGTCCATTTCAAAACTGGTTAGACTGCCGAGATCAGGCAATTGTGAGAGTTTGTGAATAACAACAGTAACTTCAGCTTCAATACTTTTTTCCCCTTCAACAACAAAAATCTAGAATCTGTAAGTATTTTTTGAATGATTTCTGAACTCCTATTAGGAGTGTTAGGAGTAACAATTACTAACAGTATATATCAGAAGCTCGGGCCAGAATTCTGCACGGGCCTCTTTCATCAATATGCCTCCCAACCCAAAACAAAGCTGTCGAAAGCAAGCCACAACCTCCAAGAATCAACCTTCCAAACCTCAATACAATCTCGAAGGGAGAGTTTTCAGTATGGACAAATCTGAACCTTTCATCGATTCCGGCTTAATTGCCGTTGCCCTTGTCATCAAATCGCAAACGGGACCACACTTTGTTTTTCACTATCCACCCCGGCCATCATTTGCTCCACCACCACGCAATTATAGATATGGCACGGAAACTGATCAGAGCGAGCTTGAAGAGCGGACAGGGAGCGATGAGGATGATAGTGACGACTTCTCCGATCTTGAAGACCCAATTGCTTCAAAGATTGGAAAACTGAACTTGAATGGAAAAAAGGGAAATGGTGGAAATGGCAGTAGATCGCGTCACGTGGAAATCGAAAACGACGATCACCTCGAAGGCAGAGACGGCGAACAAATCGTTCCTTGGGAACAATTCGGCGAATTTCCTACCGTTGATCTTACGAGTATCTTGACCCCACCACGCGCGTACCATAAAAAGAAGTTTGAGCTGTCAATTGACAATCTCTACTTTGTTTCCTATCCCTTGCACATCCGCGAGGATGGATTTTGGAAGAAGCCAAGAAAGTCGAAGAAGGGCAAAGAGGTAGCCAAGGATGAAGATGAAGCAGAAGAAGGTCAGGCAGCTAGCGGCAGTCAAGCAAAAAAGGGCAGTAGTTCGGAGGACGGTGACGATCATGGAGAAATGACAATGTTTAATGTGGTTTTCGTCATCAGTTTACCTAGGCACGAACAAGATGAGAGAATCGAGGAGCTTTATGAGCATGTTATTAAGACTTTCAATAAGGCCCTCAACCATGCTCAAGCTCAGAGCAATTATGTTTGGAAAGAATCTGAGACCATTCTAGGCATGAAGGAGAGAGCTCGCGAAGATAGTAAGTCCTTCTTGTACATGAATTTACTTCACAATCTAACTTGTTGATAGAGCGCCCAATGAGTCAATTATGGAGCCAAATCTTGATCAAATCCACACTAGCAGATGCAATGCGCGACGTTTACGATGCCGTTGTCAACAATACCATCACCACCGTTTGTCTCGATACCAAACCTCCCATTGATTTGTCTCTTCATATCCCAATTCCGACATTTTTGATGAGCTTTCCAAACCCCAACGAGCGTGCAAAACCCGGCGTATTACTTTCTAGTGCCAACCCTCTTGTCGATGAGGAAGGTAATCCAGACCCTACGCAGCTCGATAAGCATTTTGCACTTCTACTTCTTGAGGATGAGGTTGACGTTATCGCGGAGATATCATCTGAAGATACAGAGCTTTCCACTCCTTTAATTCAGGTTATTAAATGGGCTAAACCTACTTTGTCTTTTCAACAAGTCGCTCAAGCAAACAATGTTGGTCTCGATGAGGTTCTTACTCTCTCACAACATTTGATCTATTGGCGCAAAGCAATTGCTATTCCACCTATTCATGCCCGCGACATGTTTATCGTTTCTCCAAACTGCGATATGCACAAATTGATTACAGCAAGCCAGCAGTGGAAAAAAGCATTTCCTTTTGCTCCATCTTTACAAAGTTTTCTCGGCCAAATATCATATGCTCCTCGCCCTTACAAGTCCTTCGTTCCCTCCAAGAGTCATCGTGAAAAATATATGGAAATGCTTGCATGGCTCATTCGTGGGGGCTGGGTTACTCATCTGCGAACCTTCTGTTGGATCTGGGTCTGGCCTGAGATCATTTACGAGGTCGAATATCAATTGAAGGCAGAAGCTATCGAGAGAACGAAGAACCCACCTGTTCATACCGCGCCTGGATCTCCGGAAGGCAACTCTTCTGAAGAAGCTACAGATGCTGAGAAGGCGGCAGCTCTCGACCCATCAGCTCCTCTCACTACTGAGCAGGCAGCTGAAGCTGCACGCCTTGAAAGACTCGCCGCTAAGACAGTCGCAGAAGCTAAGGCCGCGGAAGACGAATTCGCGAAAATGCCCGTCCCAGAAGCCACTGAACATCCTTCTTTGAACAACGCAGAGCACTTGAAATACATATCGTCCTATGCCATTGTCGATCCCCACAAGGCTAGCCATGTAGAGACAATGTATATTGCAGCTATTGGTAAGCGTTGGACTGACCCCAAGGCAAAAGCATTGTGGCCTAAGTTCGTAAAATACTTTAATGGAACGACTGCTTTGGAAGATATTTGGGCTAAGGAGGGAATGAAGCGTAAGGAAACGTGGAATGTTTTGATGGCTTATCAGGAGCAGATTCTCGTTATGAAACATTGGTAGATGTTGATGATTGGTCTTTTCCTTCTTCCACTACATCATTCCTACTACAAAAATGATCTCCTGAGGAAATGAAAGGGTGGTAGCTATTATGATGATGATTTACGATGATACTAAGGATGATACGGCGTTACAAAGTTCCAGGAACGGATAGGTTAGCATGATACCATGGCTTTAGTGGATGTTTTCGTGATTTGATACCCTTCCATATGAAGGTTATACCTGAAAATTAATCGAGTCAACTACTTTGCTCCGATGTTTTATGACATGAAAACGGATGGTCTAGCCAGTGATAATTCGCACACCTGCTTAAAATTACACAGCATGGCTGATGGAAGAATACATTGTTCACGAAGAAGTACCCAAGAAGTTCAAGATCCACCATGTCTCGATCAAGTGAAAGAGGCAATGAGATCGAAGTGACAAGAACTCTAAATAACAACAGTAGCTGAAAATAATTGCCAACCGAGATGGTACGATTGTCACGAAATGGGCTTATGGGAGCCCCCTGAATATCACACCAGTAAGATGAGCTTCCCCTGTGTTAATTTTATAGTCAGACTTTGGTCACTTCCAGAATCATGGACGGGATAGAACGTCGTGTCCGTTTTCTTTGCTTCTCGTGAATCTATTAGATCTTGAGAGATCTCTATGCTGGAAGATTCTTTTGACTCTTTAAGGGATCGGGATAGTAGGTTTATAACTTTATTCTATTCACTTATAAAGTCTTACTCTCCTTGGAATCGTAGTACCCCGCTTCCTTGCGCGATTGAGAATTTCCTTTCTGTTGCGTGGGAGTTTTTCTGGAAGGAATTGCTGTGCTATAGCTATATAAACGCCTGTTTTCGTGTGAGAGATAGGGGATAGAAGAATGGGATTGTTGAGTACCCCATTCGCTACTATTTATTGGGCGTGGGCGTGGAGCGAGCATACTTGCTTGACTGAAGACACAATTTATTGAGATGATTTGTAGTTGAATGAGGATACCTTAATCAGTTTGTTGTCGGCAATAGGAAGGATCGAATCGAAAGGGTGTTATTTTACTCGATTTGTATGTTCTGGGTTGTAGACATTGGTATAGGTATGCAATATACGTTAAAATGGAAACGGGAAGTGCGATTCAATATGAAGTTGGAAAATGACAATGAGAATGATGTTTGTGGAATGAGATACGTCGGATGAGTACTGGTGATTCAACGTTTCTACTGATCAATTGATCTATATGGGTAATTGCTGTTGGAGTAGACAGCGTGCGTGGCTTTCCGTCTTGAACTCTGCTTCTCCTCCGCAGCATCCTTGCGGAAAGATGCTTTATTGCTGCTGTGCTGTGCTATCTTTTCATCGTCTAAGATACCGCTATGAACAACGAACTCTTCAGTATCCAATCAAAGGTATATTGTTTCCATAGATTTCTGATCCCCATTCAACTTGAGGGGTGCGCCGTTCCGATGAGCTTGCAGATTCTCAAATTTCAGAGCATACTGCTTTGGAATATTCCGGACACACTTTCTTCAGAAGTTGGGTATGTCTGTCCGGCGTTGAATTTTTTGGGCCAGCACTCGCGTATGATTGATTCTCTGAAGGAGATCAAAATGTTTGGGATTGGTTCTTGATATAGGTGTGCTTAGTTCCTCTGCATTCAATTAGGTACATCATGAAACGACTTGTTTATTACACAGCGATTGAATTCACTGCAACAAGTTACGGTATTGAATTATTCAGTAATGCTGAGAGCCTGATAGAGTCGATACCCCTCATTTGAATTCCGACTTTTCCCGAGCCCATTTTTCTCCTCGCTTGATGGGCGCGGAAGTTCGCAGGAGGGATTGGATTCAGGTGCTTATAAGGAATGCTTCTTTCTCGATTTGAGATTTGAGGGTCGGTGGAAAAGATACCACGATCAACACCAGCAGGACTGGTGGGTGGAGTGGAAAGAGGAAAAGGAAGAGGATATGGGGTTTGGGGAGGAGGTGAGTGGGCTTGAAAGGTGTGGAGTGGTATTTTGCTTGAAGATATTGGTTTGATAGTTTGATGGTTTGGCTTATTGAAGAATGGGATGTTTTGACGCTTATGGGAGATGATAGTAGGGATGCGATATTTGACAACAGTCATGAGATGAATAAAGTGATGAGAAGATTTTAGGGTTGAGATTTCAGATGAGTGATAACAAAAAAGGAAGATATCCATTTCTCCCTGCTCTGCGCTAAATTCGATGTTCTTCTGGACCTCAGCTCTTCTCAAATCTTAGAAAGAAGAGGATAACCTCAAGACTTGTTATATCCTTGTGCCCACTCACAAACTCTACTGAGTTGACGTAGAGTTTTCTACGCTATACATGTACTCAGTCTACGCCTTCGTTCCACGCGCAGGACAACGCAGCTAATTGGCCTTTTATTAGCTTCTCAATATCCACTGATCCTCTGAGCAAATCTACCTGTATTATGCGCAAAAAATCAGCATATCAAGCCCAAGGAGGAAGATAGTGAATATACAAGGTAGCTTCCAAGCATGTCTTACACCGAATGTGTATAAAAGAAAGAGTTAATAACATATCCTGTGCACTAGAATTGAAACACAAGATCAATTCAACGATCCCTATGCCTGACTGAAGCTACAAAATCATTGGGAGTTCTATACGTACATACAACACGTCATTCCATGTGTCGGGACATCGATCATGTGATCAAAGAGGGCACTGTATTAGCTAGCGTCACTTTAGCGCTACCCTATATTAAGTACTAGCTTCCCATAGATAATAATGATCAAGAACGAATACAACCATAATAGACTAAAGTACTTTACACTTATATCAACCAAGTTGATACCAACACCATGCAAGTGCAGTCATTTATACATAGGCTTATCTCCTAGGAGGAACTTATGCAGATAGAAAATAGAAGAAATCAGTCCAATGGACAACAAAAACATATGAGTGATAGTCGAAATAGAATCGACAATGACAATAAAAATTGATTGAGTATCAGAGCCCTACCAGCGTTTTCTTTGCTCTTTCATTGCCTCGCATGATGAGATTAGGGGGTCAGAATGATGGTGGTAGGTACACAGCTCCTTGGATTGTTTCTTGCTGGTTTTACAGCTAGATGTATCTCTGCAAAAGAGCTATCTACCTCTTCTTTATATACCTATCGGGAGATATTCACAACCTATCTTCTCCGCGTTAATTAGATACCTAATGTTTCTGCGTGGGTCAAGACATGAGTTTTGGAGCAAAATATGAAGGAAGTGAATGCATGGGCATGCGAATGCTGCGATTCTTCGCTACTCGTGAGTATGGCTTCACAACACAATTAAAACATTACTTATAAGAGACCATAGTCAATTGATAATATCTTTTTTTAATTGAAACTACAGCTATGGATCTTGCATACATTCTGAATTTTTAGTAGGAGTGTGATTCCCATTTCTTTCGTACAGCGGGCTTATTGCACTATACGGTAGGTATGCATGCTGTTTTGCCCTGTGGATTGGATGTAGTGCGACGGATTTAGATGGTAACTCTGAAAGAATTGACAGTCAAACTCTACTGTTGATTGAAGAATAGCGACAGCATAATGGGAAAGATGACAGTAAATTTTTTCAAAGCTACCTATTCCTCAAATCCTGAGTAGTAGACAGGAATGCAATTTTTACTTCTCAGCATGAAGATTCGACAGGAAACAGCCGTTCCTGATGTGACGACTCGGTAGCAAATAGCAACTGATCCAGCTACGAAAAATTACCTATTATGGTCAACGTGGAAGCCTCCATCGTGTGCCTGATTTCGAGAAAGCATATCGTGGTGAATAGATGAACCTCTATCATGCATCTGATTATGGGGAAGCATATTGCCATCATCAAGCAAACCTCGTTCTGCGATCTGATCTTGAGAAAGCACTTCTTCCCTGTAATGTGCTAAAAAAAAGTACTTCTAGCGCCACCATTTACTGCTTAATTTCCAATTCTCATCGCTCAACAGAAGTCTGCTGATCCAAGCGAATACAAATATACTAGCGCTTCTATGATCCGAATTCGACCAAAGACTCTTATAAGAGAACGGAGGACTAAAGTTCTGAAAATCTCAAATCTACTCAAGCATAGCAGTCCAATTTTGGCTGATGTGGCTCCAAGAAAAGCTCCTATGCAAGAAAACTTCGGATTTAATCTCTGAAGGTGGTGAAGTTCTCCCCATCGGATTTTATCTTTTTTGGGTAAGTCTTCACATACCTACGCATCCTCATCCGAATATTCGCAGTAGTGCGAGAAATCTTGACAATGAGATTCGAACAGAGTTGAGACGAAAGTATATGTTAAGAGTGTCCAGTTCTAGTGACAGTGATGATTTTCTTTCGGAAGTGAAGAGAAAAATTGATGATTTTGGTGTATGGTCTTAGTATTACTATGAATAAGAATATTAAATTCAATCCTGGCTTTTGGAAATCAATCAAAAAATGCTGTTGAGAAGCCCTCAGGTAGTATATAAGAGATTCTGATAGATCAGAAAGATACTCGATCTTAGATTTTTGATAGCTTTGCCCTCCCTGTTCTTTGTGTGGAAGAGAATTTCTAGTGAAATTCTCTCCGCTTTTATGTTCAATGTTCAGCCGCTAGACCTCAGCTCCGATAGTCTGATAAACTGCTTCTCGATTCACATCAGGATTGTTATTCAGTGATTTGAGTAGTGTAGTTAATTAACAGCAGTGGGGTAATAATCACTCCTGGATTTTCTACCCTATCACGGTGGATATTAGTACTGCGAATTTGTGCTTGATAGAAGAAGTATAGCATTCACGAAAACTAGGTAGCTCCTCCCCTGGATCCATGCTTCTTTGTGAGACAAGAGCAGTCATCAAGGTAATTCTGCATACGAGGTAAAGCAGAGTATTGGGTGAGGATCGAGGATCGAGGAATGCTTCTATATTGTGAACAACGACAAGCATAGGAAAGAAATAACGGTAGTCATCTAATCTGTAGTGGCAATAGTTATACGCCTCTATTCTATGGAATGTCCATTTCTTCGGTCATCACACCAGTAGAGAAAAGAGTTCCCTCCGCATATATCACGAAGTTTCAAAAGTACAGCCTGTACCATTATTGGTATCGAAGATCACACTTTGATTTCTCTACCACTTACATACAATGCACTCTTAAATATAACTTCAGGTACTTGTATATCTTGGGTTATCGCCCCCTAGTGAATACAGAGCTCAGGATAATCAAATATTACTACTGTATTTAAGATTCGTTTATTTTGAACAACGAGCTGTAAGTCGGGAAGAGAAACACGCCAATCATCACCTCCAGGAAATTCTTGATATTCAAGCAAGGGACCCAGTATTTTTTTCTCTAAAAGACGTCCAAGGGCGTTCGATGAGTATACAAATCGATCTATAGTGAACCAATAGACTCACATCTAGCGTAAACCTCGCAAGATAAGCGACAGCAAAACTATGACGAAAATGACGGCGAGATATTCCACTGATGAGACCAGGAAGATCAAATCATATGTATGTCTAAATCGCAGTCAAAAGATGAAGCACAATATTTGTGTCAGAGTAATGAAATACAGCTCCCAAGAGTAACTTGCCTGCAAAACAATGGGACAACAATTCGAGTTCGTTTAGGAGTTTACATACTTTGTAGAATGGACGTGTGTCGAAAGTACGTAGATGTAAATGTATACGATATAATGGTTTCAGAGCTTTGGTTCTCAAATAGATTGATCCGTCCCAAGTACGAGGTGAATCATAAGATCCAACCATTGCGATCGGCTTTGGTCATGCACAAACACCTCATTGATACACTAAAAAATAAAGTTAATTTATATATATCAAGATTATTCAGCTCCCGAAGTAGAGGTCAGCTAGACCCCATTCATTACGAGGTAAATTTTGCAGTTTGCATATAATTCTTCAAATATTCTAGAGCATGAAGGAAAATGCAAGCATGTAAGCCACTGATAGAAAAGCAGCACACTTAGTCTCTCGGCAGCCCATTAAGGCTGTCCATAATGGATCTTCCTGCGGTGATCAGGCCTTTCCAGTAATCAAGATCGGTTGGAGCTTTGCCTCGACTATTGCCGTTGGGAACCGTAGACAACAAGTTCTCGGTCAAATATAACAAGCATAGAGTAAAGACAGCGAAAGCTCTGACGCCAATTTTCTTTCACTGTCATCTACCGGAGTATATTTTCGCAGAACGAGATATATTCCGGATATGTAACCCTATAGATAACAAATCTATGTCGAAACGAATCTTTGAGATTGGAAGAATCCAATAACATATCAAAGTTCAGAGTTCTCTATCCGACATAATAATTGAGCAAAATTGCAGGCTCTTCACGACCTATGTATACATCTATGAGAGACTCTGCTGGTTTCTACTCTTTGGTAACTTGGCAATTTACATTGTCAAGTGAATGTAAAGACTTCTTCTTATATTGCAAGTAAATGTATATACTTTGGAGAAGATTTCTGTTGCTTGGAATGTCTCGCGCATGAAGGCAACCAATTCAATGATACCTCAGCATTTTCAGATAATAGAATTACCAATATTCCAGAGTTTGTCGCTTAGAGACCATCGAAGTACGCCTTTAGAGAGGCCACAAATGGTAGTTTTCATGTATGATGTGGTCAAGGAAGACCGTCTAGAAAAACGATAAATGACAACGAAACAATTTTCATGGACAAAATTACTCAGCATGATAGTTTGTATCTTGATTTCATTATCGCCAACGCATAGTTTGCCCCAATAGTGAGTTGATCTTTCAGAAAACGAGACATGCACTGCAATCCACCCGGTCGTTTCAATCAGAGGCGGTGCGCAAAGCTTAGAGCCTAATACTTGGCTCTATTGATTCCTGTACCCTGTGGTGGCAGAAACGTCAATTGCAACTAAAGGAAATTCAATATAAATCCCCATATAAATTTTTAATAAATACTTTACGATATTAATGATATATTCGTTAATTACGAATAAAGCATATCATCAATCACAAACGAAATCGGCACTTTTTGCAACCCTTTTATTATTGAATTTTAATAAATAAAATTAAAATGTAGACTCTAAGGCTTTAGCATTTAGAATTGTAAAAAAAGTGGACAGAAGGTTGTAAGCGCAGGAGCTAAAAAGAGGAGAAGGGAAACGAGCAAAGAAGGAAAGGAACAAGCGTGAGCTAAGGCATTAGCCGAAAATTTAAAAGGGAGGGGATCTCCACTCTTACCACTCACTTTCCATTTATTCTTCAATCAAAAGCTTTACCACTATACCAAACAATACAGAATGTACTGAATAAAAAAAAGATCAATCTGATTTAAATATATATACATATTCATATCTCATTAATTATTAATCGAATTCAGCAAATAAACTTTCGATTAGCTTTCAAATTCAAAAAATTTCACTAAATCCCTTTAGAATACATTTCTCTCATCTAATACAAAAGAAAGATTATTCACATTAATACCTTAAAAATGATCTTATTAATACATGAATAAATGCATCAGATTTTATGGTGGTTAATGAATCAATTGATTCGTCAATCACGGAATCTGCCACCACAGGGGTAATTTCCTTTTCAAATTGTTATTTTTGCGTGTAATGACAGAATGTGTATAACCTGTGAAGAGATTTCGAACCGGAGGAACGTACTTACACCCCCGAGTTTAATAGAAATGGTTCAATACAGCAAGATCACGCCACTCAAAAGCTCCGCTGTCATTGATGACTTCGTTGTTCAGATTGGAGTTGAGATCAAAACTGATTTTGCAAGGACCATGAAGCCCTCCAGGTCACTGATATGAGCAAGGGCATTGAAGAACTTCGAAAAGGATGCTATTGCGGGCTAGAAAGTAGCTGTAAACAAGAAGGATCCAAGATACTTAAGTCTCATCGTTGCTTCAATCTGAATATTGTTTGCATGGTCTCAGGCTTGTCAAACTCGGCAGGATTAATTCGCTCAGGTCAATCCGATACATCTCGGTGTGCAACTTTGCACATTGTAGATGAACAAGACCGGGTAATCTCACCGTTCCATTTCCTGAAATGCCTCCCTTCGAACTTCCCCAGCAGGTATCAAAGTCAAGAGTTGAGGTTCGACAGATACCCTGTGGTGGCAGAATCCGTGATAGAATATATAATTTCTAATTCATATTAATTCTAATAATCTAAAGTGATATTATAATAGAATATTCTAATTAATCCTTTAGCAAAATAGTTTTTCTATTCTAATCTATGGATTCGTAGAGGCAAATCAAAGTAAACAGTACTCCATGTACTATATAATCATATATCTGTATAAGTATATCAAATTTGTTAATTGGTATATATAAGGCTTCTTTTAGTTACCCAGAGAGCTAGGTAGTTATAAATAATGTGCCGACACTAAGGTTAGCCCTAGCAGGATTGTTCCGGCTGGACAAGGGGGAAAACCTTATGAAATCACATCAATTCAGTACACAATTTTAAACGAATTGATAAAACGATTGAAAAAGAAGTAATTAGATTAAAGCAAGTCAGGACTTTCCAAATATATACTGGTTTTTAGGGTAGGCCCTATAGTAGTGGTAGAATTAGTTTATTGAATTGAAAGGGAGTATATTTGAAGATACATTTGAAGGTGACCTGGGTCTTCATCGGCATGAAGGGCATGAAGGGCATGAAGGGCATGAAGGGCATGAAGGGCATGACTTGCATGAAGGGCATGAAGGGCATGACTTTTGGGGCTATTGAATATAGTAACTACTGCCAACAGAGATTAGCAATGCAATATTTAACGAGTACTGAATCTCCTCACAGGAATACAAAGCAAGCTCTAGCACAGGCAGGTGCATACCAATGCCTCATCGCATCGGCGGTATCAACTACTTGAAGAAAGACGTTTTCCTCATTCATTGAAGTATATCATTACAAGAGAGGAATTAATTACAAAAGAATATGACGAAATTAATCCATCGCCGGAAAAATTCGTATCTTTTACGTAGAGCCAGAAGGTAAAATTCTCAGTCATTGCGAGACGTGTAACTAAAGTCCACAAACTCTCTTGCCTTGTGCCTCCGTCCCTCTACAGCGCCACTTCTGTGTCCTCTGGTACAGAGACCTTCTTTTCTTGGTTCTTTCCAAACTTATCAGATTCAAGTCCGAACTGTGTGTCCAATTTCGTTCGAAGTGATATGTGTCTTTCCACGCATACTGCAACAAGCCCTGTACATCCGAACGCAACAGCGCCAATCCAAACTGATTTTAGCGCTTCTCGATATACCGAAATCACTTGTTGTCGGATGGTGGGCTCCAGGGAATGGATATAAGTACCACTGACAAACTGATACGCCCGCCCACCTGCTAGTTCTTGGCGGACGGCAGGGTCGCTGATACGTATGGAGTACCGATCGAATTGCGCATTAAAGATGATCCCGGGTATTGTGATACCCCAAATGAAACCAAAGCTACGCAAAAATGAGTACACTCCTGTCGCTGTAGCCACGTCTGAGTCAGGCAAGGAAGCCATTATCGCAGGCAGAACGGTAGGCAGCAGAATTCCTCGGCCAATGGCGTCGACCATCTGGAAAATGACCCAAGAAACTCTGGGGGTGGTGTTTGATAACATGATATTCAATCCCGGTCCAAGAATACTAAGAACGAATCCAACGAGGTGCAATGGCCGATAGTGTCCAAATTTCGAGAGAATCCCGCCAGCCATGCCAGCTGTCACAATGAGAAAAGCCTCATAAGGAATGAAGTTTGTTCCAGCTCGAAGAGGAGAGGTTCCTTTGATGGCTTGGAAGAAGACAGGCCAGAAAAAGCACACCCACTGGAGTAGTACCGAGGAGATGAAATCGATGTAGAAGCCTGCGGATGAAGTTCGATTCGCGAAGATGCGCGGGGGTATGGAGACTTCTTTGCAAAAATTGGGTGGTCTCCACTCGTACAAGTGAAAACCTATCCATCCTAGTACCCCAAGCACAATTGGGAGGATTACTCGCCAGGAAGACCACGAGAACACAGATCCACCAAATATAAGGCCGACCAACAGAGAACAAAGAGAGGCGATGAATATGAAGTTTCCCACCCAGTCAATTCTTAAGAGTGCTCGAGCCCACGTAGATTCTTTCTCGTGATGTAGGCGAAGAGATATGGCCATGATAACCATGGTGACCCCCGCAATAGGAAGATTTAAATAGAAAAGCCATCTCCAGTTTGCTGTAGCAAGAGCTCCTCCGACAACTGGCCCTAAAATGGCAGCGATAGCAGTCGAAGACATGACAATGCCGAGGTATTTTCCTCTTTCTCTGAGGGGGACGATATCGCAGATAATGAGTTCAACAAGCATCATGATGCCTCCGGATCCGAGGCCCTGAACGGTGCGACCGGCTATGAGCATCGTGGAGCTGTTTGCGCCTCCTGCGATCCCACTCCCAAGCATGAAGACAGAAATCGAGACGAACATAGGTGTGCGGCGCCCGAATATGTTACATATCTGAGCACAGAGAGGCTGAACAACTGTTTGAGCAATGAGGAAAGAGTTCGCAATCCACACATAGTTGTCGGCAGCCGAAAGATCATTCGTGATTTTAGGGAGGGCTGTGGCGATTATCGAGCCATCGAGGGCGGCAACAAAGCTGATAAAAGAGAGTGAAAACAGTATGAGATAAAACTGTCACGATTTGGGGGTATTGGGCATGCTTTCTTCTTGAGTCTGTAGCGCTGAGTCCGGTGGTGAAGGCTCCATGGTTTTGATGAATCGCCTTGTATTTTAGTACAGAATATACTGTTCAATTAGTAAAGGAGACTGAGCCCTCTAGAGATCTTAAGTGAGTTTGAAGTTTTCAGATAGCAGACTTTTCCTTTCAATATAATAGAAACTAGAATACAAACAAGAAACATATATACTTGTCGGCTATTCATAAGATGGCCAACCACTACAGGTGGTTGGTAGCACCAACTCTGACCTGCAGTGACCCTGATTGTGTGAACAAGGGTATTCACTTCAAAGGAATGGCTTCAATACAATGGCTACTGTATCAAAGGGAATTAAGCGAATGCGAAAGAGACTAACTCTTTCAGTAGTGCCTATAAGACCTACTACTTTCCTACATAGCTAACTCTTTAGATAGAATACAATTAGACATACAGGACCTACAATACGTGGGTGCTACGTCTTCCGTATACTTCTCGAACCAACACTGATATAGTGAAATTATTTCATAAATTAATAATAAATCAACTATATATTTGATCGAAGAAATGAAAAAATGAAAATGTTTATTAGGATAGCTTTAATATAGTTATTAAGAATGATTATTTGAGTATTAATAGTGAAGGTATAGATATAAAGTTAGTAATGATTTATATCTTATTTGAAGCTTTCGGATTAAGAAAATATTATATTTTATAATATCACAAATCACTAAAAACTAAAACAACAACCTTCAATAAATTACATATTATTAGAAATTCAATGCTTAATTAAAAGATCAATCAGAGCTACAATCTATATCAGAAATTAATATTATACATTATACAGTTGATTTAATATTCAATTATGAAATAATTTCACTATATCAGGATCGCTATAGGTCAAAGTTGGTGCTACCAACCACCTTAGGGTGGTCGGCAGAATTTTCTAATAGCCGGCAAGTAGTCTTACAAGACGAGTCAAATTTTAATTTTAATCGTTATTTACGAACGACCATTTTAAATTACTACATATAGTAATTATCAATAAGTATCCTTTTCTTCTTGTACTAGCTTGATGAAGGAATTATTAGGAATGAATGCACTCTCTAATAGTGTGTATATATGTGATCATTAAAAATATATCAGTTCGGGTGAAGGCGGGATCTGACAAATTTTATAAAATGTAATTTCGTTAAAAGAGTCGGAGCTAAATAGCCCTGAATGCTACTTACTTGCATACTGCTTACTAGTATGTGCCAAGTAGGCATCGGACGAAGCTGAAGAAGCCTATAGGATACAATTCTTTTCTCTTCTCGGTCATGTATCATCTCAACCACCCATGGCTGTATGAACAGCAGTTCCATGCATTTACTATCTTGGTAAATTATTGTGATGATACATGTAGGCTACATAACATTGAGCACCTGATTCACACACATCCGGGACCTTCTCTCCTTTTCTAAGAATAGTCTTATACTACCATAATGTACTCGTAAGCCCAACCATATCGTAGAGGTGTCTTGTGGGGTTGATATCTGTATAACTAATGGTAAAGTTATTCAATTCGGTAAAGCAATACCTATGTAGTACAGTAATAAGTGTTTCCTGTAACATTCCTGATTAGGCATAGATTAGGTTTTGATCAATAAAAGCTTAGACCAGATTTAGCTGACCACATAAGGTTAGATTACCGTTTTCAAAGTATGTCCCTTATTAGTAGTATATCGAATGATGCAATCTAGTAAGCGAGGCTCTTTTTGTGAGAGCCTCTAGTACCTAGTCTACCTATAAATTGGTGGTGGAGGTTTTTTTGGCCGTCGTTAAGTTTTAGTGTAGTTTCTATGCTAAGCCGACCTAGATAATGACGGCCAAATCAATTGATGTCCTGAATTTCAAGGTATTCCGTGATGCTCAGGAAATGAAATCGTGATAGGTTAGTATTCTAAACGACGAATGGGCAGACCTCCGAATTATACTTTTGTCTACCCATCTAAAATGCAGAGGGTTTCAACAGAAACCCTCTTAATATTGAGATTGCGAATGATGTATACAGCTCTACCATTAATAACCATTATACCACTCGCATGCAATACCTAAGTCAATATTAGATTCGTGCCTAGCTCATAACTTGACAACCCTAAGGTAATTTATTTACCAGAACTTTCAAGGGTAACTATAGGCCTTCAATTTGGCGCTTTTAAGTGTTATAAAAATATCGTTATTGCAGTGTGCCTATAGTAGCTAGCTACATATCTGTAACCTTACCAAGAGAAAAATCAGACACCTTGTGGGGGTTCATAAAAAACAAAACTTTTACAAGTCTTCAGTAGATATTGGTATCGCCTTATCAGAATCTGACACCAAAACCCTCCATTTTACGTTTTTATCCTCACTGTGTCTAGGACTGATGGTGACATTGATATCCTTATCTGGTGCAGCTGTTGTCTCCCAAAGAGCGGCCTTGTTGGAAGTGATGTGATCCCATTTTCCGTTAACAGGTGCGACGTCAAACCGTATAATTAACAGAGCAGCAAATGCCAAAATTTCGGTGGCTGCAAAATGACGACCAGGACAGAGGGTCGTTCCGCCACCAAAACCACGAAAGGCAATCGGGTTGTGACGTTTGTTCTCAGGTAAGAAGCGCAGGTGATTGAACGCTTCAACATCGGGACCCCAAGCAGACTTGCTGGTATGCTGAACGGGGCCTGGGATCAGCAAAGTATTTCCCTTCTTGAGAAGATACTTGCCGTCGAGCAAGAGATCCTTCATGACCATCCTGGTTGACATACCGATGGTGTGAACTCGAAGCACCTCTTGCAATGTGGACACTAATATTGGACAATCGACTTTCACTCGTGTCATATCGATAGTGCGAATTGTGATGATTTTGCCGTTCTTCGTAGTAGTAGCCTCGTCGAGAACCTGGGAAATCTCCTTTCGGCAATCTGCCAGTATTGATGGGTCGGCATATACGTGGTACACCATCCAGAAAGCACTAGGTGATGTGTTGGAAAGCAGCCCAATCGTATTTCCAACCTCAAATCTTGCAATATCTTCAACAGGCAGCTTATGTTCCGTGCTATGATTGAAACGAGCTTTCATGAGAGCGGATGCCTCGTTATGACCGCCATTTTCAAAGTATTTGTTAAAAGCTCTGGTCATGTATTCACGAGCCTGATAGCACTCTCGGGCTAGTATCGATGGGAATAGATTCATAAGGAGAATAATAACCCCAGGCTGGAACTTCCTGGATAAAGTTAGCGACTAGACTAGACATGTGCGGACGCAAAGTTTCTCCTCACCAGAAACCATCTGCAACAGCAGGATCTTTGAACGGGTTTTGGGGTCCATAAACTGAGTCGGTCGTAGCTATTGCAATTTCGCGCTTGATAAAGTCGAAAAGCGGTACAACAAGTTTTCCTTTAATTCCATCGATTGAAGCAGTGATATTCTGGGCCATGACACGATTCATCGCATCAAGTTCAGGTCCGGGTGAAAGCGGCTTGTGAATCGTTTTGTAGAATGTCATCGAGTAACCCCAATCGCCCTCTTCTCCGTTAGTATTCGTATTGAGAATGTCGTTCGCAATCTTGCTTGATCCGCAGACACTCATGGCTCCCATAGCTTCCAGAGGAGGGAATGCCAAGTCTTTGTATTGACGCTGAACAACAGGAATCAGCGACACGGAATTGATAACATAGAGTCTGGCTCCTGGTATCCGGAGAGTGTAGATCGGTAAATCATGTTTGTTTCTGTAGTTGGAGGTCAGAGACAGGTTCACAGATACGGTATTATCTTAGCTACCAAGATTCTAAACCAAATGCTAAAGTCTTCAACGCACCTTAACTCAATATAAAATTTAGATTTTTTCCGCGAGAGTTGGATCATTGTACCGATAAACGGAAGAGATGTTGAGATTAGTGGAGGCTCATTTTCGTCTTGGGTGTAATGAAGGAGAGCATGGAGAAAGCCATAAACGGCAATCACGCCAGTAGCAACAATAGCAAGAGTGCTAGGCATGTCTGATATCTTCACTTTCTGAAGCAGCGAATGAATAAATGAGCTGGTGGTAGATGGAACAAAGATGTTATTAGAGAACTTGTTCAGCTACTATCGCTGTAGATGAGAAGATTTGCCAAAAAGCTTGATTTGCTTTTGCAAGAGCACTTGCTGCGCCGCACTCTCCAGCAAATTGAATTCCAAAAAACTTACTTGCTGCGCCTTTCGCGTCATTTGCACCCTACCTAGCCGAGCCAAATAGCCAGAGCGGCTTATTGCTTGATTAATTCGGTTCTCTTTGCAGGTTGTTTTCGGGGCTATGGCAGATTATAGTTTCAATGTTTTAGTGACATTTATGTGCCACATATTTGTGGATCTGGCATGCATTAGTGTACACCACCCAACCGAGTATTTAAAGGGGGCACAGCAATAATGGCCATTACTGGTGTGTTAGACCTTTCCAGCCTTTGGTTGCATTCAACGGGAGCGTCTGAAGTAGTCAGCGAAACGACTAGTCCCCCACAATTGACTTAAACCACTTCAGGCAGCATTTTTCCCCGATCTACACCCTTTTAGGATCTAACTCAAAAAATTCCTTTTTTCAGGCTGGCTTAACAACTTTACCGACTATACTACCTACTGTACCACTACTATTTAAAGGTGTCACGCTCGGCTGTATAATCACTACCACTGCCCCCGTTAGCTACTTAAATGTCACGGTGGCACTTCAATCAGTCAAATCAACCAACCACAATCGATAATTAATCAATTGAATGCTAGGTACACGACTACTTAATTGCACAGCGCTCCTGATTCAATTGAATATATTGCGACCGAAGCCCTGGAAGCCTTGTAATTTAATGCTTGAAAGCCTGTACCGTGCCCTACAGTACTGTGGTAGTGGTAAGTGTGGTCGAAAAAGCAAATAGCGCTAAGCCCTCGATTGCAGTACGGTATATAGAGCGATATGGTAAGTGGCTTGGCATTTCGCTGCCATTTCAAACGCTCCCTATTCAACCAGGGAATTCTCTTATTTTCAGATGCAATCAAATCATTCAACAATCAATATGACTTTGGGAACCTACTTTGACCAAATTTTAAACCTAGATAGGAATCTATCCTTCACAGGTTTCAACGTTTCATTGTACAGCAGGCAGCTGGGATATGTGCCAAGTAATTCCCCAAAGAAGATTCTAGATATCCACTCACCCGACTCGACATTTCCACCTCTAGCTCAAATGCACACAATCTAGGATGATTGTGTACTTTCAACTTCAGTTTGGTCTTTTAAACTTCTAGGATCAATTTAGAGAACCATTAAATCGACAGTGTTCATCGGAAATGGCAGCTCCTGGCCCCTAGCTCTTGATCTCATTTGCCTGTAGTGCGGTATTGAATGAGCATTGTCATGGTATTAAATCCTCCAAATCTGGACCTCAAATACGATGTGATATGGACGAAAGTATGGCTCCAAGCATTCGCCGACGGCGCCATGCATGGAATAATAACACCAACAGTATATTCAACCGTGCTTCTATAGGTTAGTTTAATGTGCATAATAACCTCTCACCAAAAACACTAGTACTTGCGAGACTGTTAAAACCGATACTATCTGGTAGGTAGTATCATGCACCCGAGATGATGACGAATGACTGAACCCTAGGGTGCGGTAGTAAAGCGTAAGACTACTCATTACGCACGCTCTGGAGATGTAAGAATCAATGATCTGATGGTTATACTCGGGAAATTTGGGTCACCTACCCTGCTCCGGAGAAAAATATGAAAAATACACCCATCTTTCGTTTCTTCGGTAGATTCAGATGCGAGATTGCCGCCAGAGGAATGGCCAGGAGATAAGTATCAACGACGAGATTAACGACTCCTGTAGTTGTGCTAAAAATCTGGATAACGCCGGCCGGGTCACCGCAGGTGAGTGATACTAACCCCGCTAAGTATGACAGTCGATCAGTTCCACCACGTTGAGGTCAGCAGTAATATACATTGATAACAGTGGATGTAATATAATATGAGGCTGATAAAACAAGTCCAACCAGTACCAGTATGCGAACGTAGGCCAGCGGGTTGAAAACGTGGTAAATAAGACTGAAGAGCAACAGTTTGATCAGCCAAGTCAAGGGACCGGTACCTGCGGCAAGAATGAGGGACCGCTAGTGAATTGTTAGAATTGAGAAATGATACAGATGGCAATAGATTGATAGGGCATTGTACCAGTAGAACGGGTTTCGCAAGGTCTCCGATCGTAACATCCCAGGAATGGAATCCGTATGCTCTACCTTGAGGAACCACTAAATTGAGTCAGCAAGTATGTGCAACAATACTCTCATAGATGTGGTTTGACTTGCGAGCGACCTGCAGAGATATCAAAGATATTGCAGAGATCTAAACGGCTGATTAGCAGGAAACTCTCAAGATTGAATCACCAAGAGTCCTACTAGGCTTATTCTAAAGATATATTTGAACCATTAGAAACATGCGGGACAATGATGGCTAGTTGAAGCAAGCTCACAGTCGTCCAGGACCCATCTTCGGGGAAGGTAGCACTTGGCGTATATTCTTGTTGACGCCATGATCAACATCAGCGGCACGCCTACGGCTGCGGCGATGACCACACCTTTACCATACCAGTGAGGGTTGATCGTGTCAGGAACAACAAAGGTCTAATATTGTTTCTACTTCCAGCTTTTTCCGTTATATTCTTGACATTATGTGGATACCAATTATTGTTAGTATAGTATTGGTAGTCATAATATTTTGGCACAACAATAGAACCAAACCACCCCTAGCACCTGGTACAAACCCCCTGATTGGACATTTACAGGTGTTTCTTACAGAACCCATGAAATCTATGGTCCTTCAGAGAATGCTTGATGTGTCAAAGAAAGCCATCAGTATAGCGAGCCAGGACGACTCCGGAGTGAGCAGCAAAGCAATACCCAACAGTCTCATCACACCAGACAAAAGGTTCAACTACCTGGAGCGTAAGGCGACGCATGACTTCGGTAGACCTTCGTCCCATACAGCGTTTGTGCAGCAATTTGAGAAGAATCTATATCAGTGGGTCTCAGAGAGTGAAATCACTGAGGAGTGGGTTGAATTTGCTGATCTGTATATCTTCGTCCGAGATATTGTCTTTCAAACCACCACAGATGCATTCTTTGGCCCACATCTACTGAGTCAGAATCCAAATCTTGCAGGGGATCTCTGGAGCTTTGATGAAAGTATACCATTCCTCTTGAGCGGTTTCCCCAAGATCTTCAACCGACAGGCTGTGAAAGTGCGTGCAAGATGTATCCAAGCTTTTCGGAAATGGAGATTGTTTGCTTTGGGTGGGCAGGAGCAGGCTTGCTTTTTGCCGGAGTGGAATGAGAAATCGGGATTGAAGTGTATGGGCTTGAGAAATCAGGTCTTCAAACAATTCGAGGAATGGGATGATAATTCTTGTGCTGCGTCGGACTTCGCTGTGCTCTTCGGGTAACTTTGATTGTTCCTACTATCTTCTCCATCATCAGGTAGGATCTTAATTCTTACTGACATTTGAATATTCCAGGCTAAACTCGAACATCGTGAGAGCAACATTCTGGTTTCTCCTCGAAACCATGCAGTCAGAAGACCTATCAGGTGGTGCTAATAAAGAAGTATCAAAGGCTATCAACACGGCCGAACACTTGTCTTCGTTTGATTCAAAGAAGATAATCAATTCGCCCTTGCTACAGTCTATCTATGCAGAGACTCTGAGAATGTATGTTTCGGTGCTGATGCTTCGAAAGACTCGGCAAGAATCTAAACTTGGTCCTTGGACTGTCCCTTCAAACATTGATGTTGCGGTCTGCAATTATACCGAACACATGAACGAAAAACTATGGAATCCAGAGAGTGCCAGAGAATCCCATCCTGCGAGCACGTTCTGGGGAAGACGATTTCTAAAATATCCAGAACTGAAAGGCCCGGGGAAAGACCATCACGAAAAGGAAAATAGCGAGAAGCTGAGCGAGACAAATCAGTCAGAACCTGCCCCTGTGTTTTCAACACAAGGACTTAGTTGCCAATGGTTTCCATACGGGTCTGGGGAGCGGATGTGTCCCGGCAGGCACTTTGCGAAACATCAAATACTTTTGCCGTTTGCAGTGCTATCTACCTCTTTTGATATCGAGTTACAGGTGGCTGATGGATGGAAACCAAAGCCTGATTTGAAGCATTTTGGTTACGGAGTCATGCCACCAGATTCGCAAACCCCATTTAGAATCCGAAGACGTCGCTGAGTTTGCATGTGGATCTTCATAGATATGAGACAGCCAGATTATATAGATGTGCGAGACGATTCTTAGATTGAGAGTTGTTGAGAAAATTGAGCTTTGATCATGTTCCCAAGGATTTTACTTGCCAGGTGTTTTCGGTACCTACCATGTGCTGCCACCGCTGACATGCAATGCCCTTTTTCCACTTTCCACACAAAGTCCTTGGTTCAAGAATCTACCGTTGTGATTTTGTGTGCTTTTGAACAGTACTCTGTACATTTGTACAGTAGCTCGAGACTCGAGAGTAGTCTTGGATGCGGAAGACAAAAGACGGCCCGAAGATTATCCAAACCCCGGATAAGACTTTCCCTGAACAGTGCACCTTCAAAAGCCAGGGCTGTAACAATGCTTTACTTCTTTAGTTCTGGCTTACGAAACTCCACTCTAACAATCAAAAGTAGAGCGGATAGCGGCGACGCGCCAAAGCATCATATTACAGTAAAGCAGCGAGTGTTGTGTTTCCAAACACGCATGTTCCGTGCTGCTTTTCAGAATGGATCAAGTTAATTCAGGTCTTCACCAGCAGATACCCACAACATACAGACAATTGCAACCACAAGCAGAACAAGCTCTCCAGCATGGCCAACCTCATCTTCACCACCACACTCTTACATCCCAGGCAGGACTCGATCTGTCGGGCTTGGTCCAAGATGATAACAATTCTGTCTATCACCCAGACTTGAGAAGCTTGCAGGACCCAAATGCAGGACATCCTATTGCTCATCAATATCCTTCTCCGATCCCCTTTGAACGAAACAATGGGCACCCTCAAATGCATGTTCAGAATAATGGCATTCAAAATACTGGACTTCAAAATGGCATTCAAAATAATGGCAGCCCCCATACCCCTCAGCAACAACATCCTGGACCAGGACAATTCGGAATCTTGACTGCAGGTCCCTCTCTTCACCATAACCCAATTGGCAGATTGCAGCAAGGCTTGCCACAAGATTTGCAGCAGGATGATAATTTATTTGGCACACCTGATGAAACAGATCAGAAAAGCATTGGTCATCATTCTCACAAGATTGTTCCTAATCCCCCAGATTTGGTGGCGTGGAGAGAGAAGTTATTTAATGTCAATGAGATGATCACTTTGAGTGAAGAAGAGTAAGTTTATTAACTCAAATTTGAAGTGGAATTTCGCTGATTGACTCAATCTTAGGTATAATACATATTTTCCTCATGTCGATAACGTTTACTCCCATCGGTCAACTCAAAAATATAAGCGCAAGCCATTTGTTTCTCACTATTGGGATTGTCGTCTCAAAGGTAGGCCCCCAGGAACTGCCAAATCCGATGATCCGAACAAAAAGAAGCGAAAGCGCACTGCGCGAGAAAGAGATCTTTGCGATGTCAAAATCAAGATTACAGAGTACTTTCCAGGTGCTATGTTGCGGGCAGATTTTCAACCAGATGGAGGCGCATCGGCAGATCCATCCCAAGCGAACAACTTTTTTGCGCAAGCTGGACCTCACCAACAACAATTTGCCCTTCCTCTCAACAACATAAACATTCCACCCAACCATCCAGGCGCCACAGGTCAACGATACTATGAAATTCAGCGTGTCAATGGAAACGGTGGCAACGGCAAGGGTGATGGTGTTGCAGGACCTCACAAGCATGATCTGGCGAGAAGTGATGAGATTAAGAAGAACAGCATTCTTCGATTTCTTCAAAAGAGAGAAAAGGAGGATAAAAAGACCCAGGTAAGATCCTCTGGTTCTATCATTATTGCTATCCAGCAAAAATCACATGGAGAAATGCAATCGCAAGAAATACAGCCACAGGGCGTTTGGCGATTGCAGATCTTTGGGCCTCGATTACCCTTTTCTGCCCCGCCCCTTCTCGTGGCGTAATGTATAATACATCATATCAAGCCTCACGCATTTTTTTCTCGATATCGAATGCCTTCAGAGCATGAATTGAAAAGATTCGCCCAGAAGATTTTACTCCCATTCCTTTGGTACATCCTTTGGATAGAAGCAATAGTTGCATATATGTTAGAAAATGACTAACACAACTCGTGAACAGAAAACTTATCACAAGAGAGCCAGTGGCCTAGCTTTGAGTACCGTAAAGAAACATACCAAGGAGAATGATTTGAAGTTATTTGGCAGTTGCTTTTGGTAAGTTTACTTTACATAAAAGTCATGCAATATCAATAGATACCTGTGCTGAACTAACATTCCGCGCCAGTCCTTTTGTTCAGCGAGTTTGGATTGCTTTAGAAGCCAAAGGTATTCAGTATCAATATATTGAAGTTGATCCATATAAAAAGCCTCAATCTTTGTTAGAGGTCAATCCCAGAGGATTGGTTCCTGCTATTCGTCATGGAGATTGGGGTTGTGGTGAAAGTACTGTCCTGATGGAATACGTAAGCCTTACACTTTTTTGCAATTCTATACTGGATTTCAAGCAGTTCCCAGCCTTCGATAATCATATGGCAACCATCTAACATCTTACAGCTCGAGGACCTTCAAACCGGTCCACCTCTATTTCCCCAGGATGCGCGAGCTAAAGCTCATAGCAGACTTTGGGCTGACCACGTATGTCTCTGTAATCCTTTTCTCGTTCAATCCATTAACAATTTTCTAGATTGATCGTAGAATTGTCCCCACATTCTACGCACTTCTTCAATCCCAAAATTATGAAAAGCAAGAAGAATTGAGCGCAAAACTTCGCGATGAAATTTCTCAGATTGTAGATGTATGCGATCCTCAGGGTCCATTTTTCCTCGGTCCAACACTTACTTACACCGATATTCACTTTGCACCATGGATTCTCCGTTGCCGTCGTGTTCTTAAGCATTATCGAGATTGGCAAGATCCGCAACCGGGTAGTCGTTGGGCGATCTGGTTTGATGCGATTGAGAACAACGAGTTTGTCAAGGTGACGACTAGTGCGGATGAATTGTACATTGATTCCTATGAGAGATATGCGATGAATAGGCCGGGTACAAGTGAGCTAGCGGATGCTGTCAATGGGGGTTTCAATTTACCTTAAGAGGGCTCGGGATGGGGTTCGAGATGGGATAGGATGGGGGTTGTAAATATGGTGGGAGATGGGATGAATTAAGTTAGATGGGATGGTAGGGGTGGGAAAGGTAATGATCTTCTTTAATGCAACGTAACGCGACGCAACGAAACGCAAGTTCAAAGGCTGGTTACTACATGGAGGGGAGGCCAACAGATTTGCTTTCAAGTTCTGTTGCCGAATAGTAAATTACGATTTTGAATGTAAGACACTTCTGGTTGGGGGGATTGGAATCATCTCGAAGCTCTATTGGATCTTTGGTGTCCTTTTTTATATTATGATAATGCTAGTTTAGTTTAGTTGATTGTTGGTAGTAGAATAATCAATAATCAAGGATCTCAGTTGAATTTCAAATAATATGAGATTTGGAACGTGCAATGTTGTGATATAATAAAGAGAAGGAGAAGCTCGATCTGTGCATGTATGTATTACAAATGTCTTCTTTTTTCTCGTCAAGGTACGAGTAGAACACAATTTAGATTTCCGCTTATAACCCTGGTTCAGTTATCCAATCCCAATCATCCATCCATTGCAGCCAATTTTCACAATTCTCACAATTTCACAGCTCTAGTCATTCCCTTTCCTTTCCCTTTATTTTTCTTCTCTCTCTCAATTCTCTTCTGTCCTCTCTACTCCATCACGTACTTCATCACATCCCAATCTCAAGCTCTACGCAACCATCTCCCCATTAACAAGCGTATCCCAATAGCCTCCACAAAAACATCTTCTCTGCTGCATAACCAGCCACTGTAACGCAGGTCTCTGACTCAGCACATCTTCCATGACCGCTGCGCATCTTGCACATCTTCTCCAGCGCTTTGTTGTATTTCCACTTCCTGGCCCCCCATTCGCATTACCATTAGCACTGCCATTTGTGTTACCACTGCCCCCTGCTCCTTGCGGTGTAGCCATTCCCTGAATCGTCGGTAGAGAATTATCCTTATCCACCGGGTTTCCATTTTCAATTGCTTTATGCAGAGATGACTTAGAGGAAGTCGGGGGAGGGTTGATCAACCAAGTTTTCCTAAAACAATCCATCGTAACCCCTGACCCCTTTCTCTTCGCCACCGATTCCTCATCCTCGTCTACTTCCAACATTGAGAAATCTGCGAACCATAGATTTGCAGGATCAATCTCGAGACGAACGCTAGATAAGTAACCGGGTGCTGCTGCATTGGCTCCCAAATCGTTTTGAGTCTTAGGTTCGTTATCCTGTACGCCCCTGAAGAGATCGATGATAACTGCTTTAAATGCTGTGGGGATTTCGCCGCCTAGAAGCATTTTTATTTCGAGATTGTTGCGCGAAGGACCTGTGCTATTATTTGTATTCCCTGAGAGAGGCGGTTTATGGTTTGTGTATGCGGATTTGATTGAGGAGGTTAGGGATGAGAGAAGGGCTTCAAATGTTTTGATACGGACGATACAGTTACTCGTCAAATTAGCGATTTGTACATAAGCGGCCCTCAGTGTCGGGGAAATGCTTTGCTGTCCTTGTCCTCCTTGGCTTGGATGATTGGTATTGGTTGCGATGGCTTTACGAGCTACATAGTCAAGATGTTGGAGGCGGCGACAGATAGCAGTAAGGAAGCCACGGGTAGGAGAAGAAAGGAGAAGATGGAGGGTTACGTTGTTGGTAGCATGGAGGTAGGCGAGAAGTTCTGGGAGTGAGAGTTTGGTGGGATTTGTTACGGAAAGATTTTCTGGAAGAGTGCTGGGAAGTTCGAGGAGAGTGTCGGTTATCCAGGCCATGAGATCGAGAACCCAGCGAACAGAACCAGCAAGGGCAGTGATTACCTCTAGAAGTCTTGTTAGCTTTCCGAGATAATGAGATGGAAATATTGCATACCTGGATCATCAAGAGGCGTTGATTTCGTATCATGAGTTGGACCAGGAACTTTCATGTTTGCAGCCATAGTGACAAGCACAACAGTATTGCGCAACTGTAAAACGAGCCATGAAAATTTTCCAGCAAATTTACGAGCATTGAATTCTCCTGTGAAGCCCAGCGAATTCTGAATGCTAAGACACAATTGTATCATGGTATTCCGTATTAGTACATCATAATGTGCTTCTTCCGAATAATCAGCGATGATTTTCAGAATTTTAGCTAGTTCATTGAGCCAGTCATATGCAAGATCTAAAATAGGTCAGTCGATAAACAAAATGTATCTAACCCAGCAAAAAAACTTACTGTCTTTCGTTTTTGCGAGATTGTGAGCAGTAGCAATTATGTCATCGTAGTTCATAGACATGATAACCGATGTAGAACAAGATATGGATAGAGCAGCTATCATTGCGGCATACCGTGCTATGTCTTATTAGCGTTTTCTTGCTTCTGAACAAACGAACTATTAACATACGGTGTTCCATTGTTGACCCAACATCTCCCAAATGATAATCTAATTGCTTCCATTTGACCTTGCCGTTGTTTCTCATTTGCACCAATGAGCAAGTGCTTGGAGACAACGCAACTTGTAAGCCTGAAAAAATGTTAGAAGATAGTATTATATGGTGGATGTACACTCACAAGGCTCATCTTCCGTATAGGAAAATCCAATTTGAGAAAGATGAACAACCCGATCTAAATCGTCATCATTGAAAGTTTCAATCATAGTGATCCGATCACGATAATCGACCGAACTATCACTATATGCAAAGCAAATGACCCTTCCAAGATACATGGTTTGCACGGCAACGATAATTTTATTTACTGTAAAACTTTCGAGTTTCTTGAGCTGAGCAATAACCTAGGAAATGTGAGCACAATTTATGGAGACCGAAGCATGCAACTTACCCCGGGTTTTGTCGGTTGTGAGCCATCAGTACTCTTACGCGATGACGAATTCTCAAAGGCAGAATGTACTGGTTGTTGTGGCCTTTCCCTAAACTCCCACCTATCTACAGTGGAATAGACCTCTTGGTTGTAATGAGACGTCGATCCAGGTAGATAAGAACGAACAGCCATAACAATTGGCGGTGTTATGTGATTTTTACTATCTACAGTTGGAGATAAAAACTTTAAGTGAGAAAGCTGTACCATTGATGATTCCAGATGAGACGCGTTCAAAGTATCACCTGGAACATCATGCAACCAACTCGTTACAGTAAGAGGCTTGGTTTGTAGCGTTGCATTCAAGGTTATTGTCATTGGATTTATCTTTTCTTGCGTTTGAGGAAGACCCCAGTGTATAACAGCTCGAAATATACGCAACTGCTTCGAGGAAGTAGCAAGCGCAATTAAAAGGGACGGGCCTAGCGATAGAATTAGTCGAAGACCTCTCAAGCTCATGTGTCAGGATTTACTTCTCTCTGCACATATCGCCGCATGGGTGATTAAATCATCGGATGAAATAATACTCTCTAGTTCTGTGTGTGACTCGAGCCATTTGCCATTGCTCTGTAGCCACAAGAGACGTAAAGATCCATTGGAAGTGACATATAAGAATGCCGATTTGGTGGGAATGGGGTGTGTAGGTCCAAGATTGGGCGCTGTGGAAGCATCGTACCGGAACCCCGATGCTTCCTTAATAGCTGGCCCTTGCTGCACTCTAGGGGCCTGTCGAAGAATTGGTTAGAATAATACAAAATCATTCACAGGGCGGTTCTTACAGATCGATTTTGGAATGGACCTAAGTTCAGCCAGAAGCAACCCACAACTGCATGTAAATCATCCGCTGGCTCTGGACCACAAGGACGGCACATCATAGGTTTATTTAGAGAAGAGAATATTTGCAAAAGTGTCACACGGCCAGCGGAATCAGTGACTGCTAGCTCGGAGCCCGTGGGACTCCAGGAAAGATGCTTCAACGGCCCACCATCGAGGTTGTTAGTCAATTGTGGTATTACTGTAGCTTCACTCAAACCCCATGTACCATCTTCCGGGTGACACCTCAAATTCCTTAACTCTAGACCAGATCCATTTGGAGTTATAGAAGCAATACTTCCCCACTTTGACCAGGCAATACCTCTTGAATAGTAAGGTTAGTAAGTCAAAATACCGATGTAACCAAGGGTTCTTTCTTACTGGCAACATCCGCTTCCTCTCAATTCATCGATCCTCTGATGAAGTTCTTTTGATGGTGGTGGTCTAGAAGGCAAAGACAAACCCGTCCCATCACCAAAGAGGTCGTCCATATCGACTTCCATGTTATCGACGTCTTCCATCATGAGTGGCATCACCTTTTGGTAATATGTGGTGGGAGTTGGAAAAGAGGTAGGTTTGGTGGGTAGCTTTGGGTACGAAAAATTGCCGGTGAAATCAAGAGAATGGAGAAGAAAGTGTTGATTAGTGAATGTGAAGTTGCTTTCTAAAAATTAATAAGATTAATAAGAACATATGATGACGATGATGATAATGATGATGGTCACGACGAGGTCAGCATGGGAAGTGATGATAAGGCTGAGGCTGGATGTAAGTCTCGGAAAATTGCACTTGGAGAGGGATTGAAAGATTGCAGCCTTGTTCAAGTGATTTGTTCTCCAAAGTTTCCACCTGAGCCACCCTCGCCTGTTGCATAAGCTAGTAAGGATTAGAATGGGGAGGCTAGAGCTATGTTAGAAGTTAGAAGTTATCAGGTGGGTGGAGAATGCCAATCCGATTGATTCATTTGAGTGGATCTCCAAGTGTGTGTGAACTTTGAAGCATGATTTAAGAGATGTTGCTGGGTGAATGAAGAAATGGAGTGAAGCGTCATAGCATGATGGAACAAAAGAAAAAAAAGGAAAAATTGCAGGACGAGGATAAACAACAACAAATGCAAACGGCCTTTACATAAGAAGGGGTTTGGAAACCCTAATGATATATTATCTGTATAATATTTACTGTAATATTTATTGTAACATTTATTGTTATATTTATTGTAATATTTACTGCAATCATTACTGTAACCCTTACTGTTCAAGACATTTCCCACTCATCTTTATTAGGGGTCTGAGTTCATCATGTACTCCGTCCTGCGTAGGTAGTCAGATTGATGGGGAAACAAGGCTTATTGTACCAGAATAGCATCCCCCTCTACAATAATAGGAACAATGTATTCTATTGACGTATTTCCATCTATGCTATATTCATTCATATGGTGATATAAATTCCATTAATAGGAACGAAAAGGGGATTTTCCATTATATCAATTCAATACCTAGTCCCGAGATAGTCAGTCACAAAGACATTCTGATTTATCGTTAGGCGAAACCATTCATCCGGGATGGAATGACTTACTTATTAACTGACTAGCGGTATATGGTATATCAAACTTAAAGACTCTGTCTGTCTGTACTCCGTACCTACTTTCCCAGAAATATGACCTTGCTTCCTCTTTCTTTAAGTTAATCACCATCTCAATCCACCGACACCAACATCTAACCCAACAATCACAATCGCAATCACCTTCCAATCCAACCCGGAATTGGCCCTCGATAATTTTCCCTAAATACATCCAAGCCAAAAAATGATTACTCGGAGTAATTAGAGCATTCCCCTTTTTTCAATACTTCATCTTATTCCCATCCTCCAACCTCCAATTACCCAGAAAGCACCATGAACAGCTCATCGCCTCTCTCTTCGCCCCTCTCCAGCATAGGCACCATATCAGAGCCATCATCGCCTTCGCCAGCCGTCGACTACCCTTCTCCACCATGTAGTAGTGTACCAGATACGAGAGTCCCATCCGAGGCAGGTGATGCTCCGGATTGCGATGGTCCTCCCCCGGCCAAACGTCGTAAGATGACGCAGCCAAAATCTACAGACCCAAAACCCAGAACAACCGAGTATCTCGACTTGCGCCACTTTGGGGAAGGGTCGCCAGAACAAATTGCACAACAAGATGCGCAGATGAAGCGTTTGGTAAGGGTTTTGCGAGGCAAGCGGAAGATTGTGGTCGTGGCCGGTGCTGGTATTTCGGTCTCCGCTGGAAGTATGTTAGATTAATTCCAACAACTCCAATCCTTGCTAACAATATCATAGTACCCGATTTTCGTTCCTCCACTGGCTTGTTCTCAAGCCTTCGAAGTCAACATAAATTGAAATCATCTGGAAAGGAATTATTCGATGCGTCGGTATACAAAGATGATTCTTCGACAAGCTCGTTCCATTCTATGGTTCGCGAACTATCCCATTTAACGAAAAACGCCGAGCCAACCCCCTTTCACCATATGTTAGCAACGCTTGCAGAAGAAGGCAGATTATTGCGACTTTACAGTCAGAATGTGGATGGCATTGATACCTCATTGGAGCCCCTTGCCACAACGGTTCCATTGAATAGTAAAGGACCCTGGCCCAAGACGATCCAACTTCACGGCGGTTTGGCCAAGATGGTTTGCTCGAAATGTGGTCACTTGGAAGATTTTGACGGGGCCCAATTTGAAGGTCCAGAAGCGCCAGATTGCGGTAATTGTGTGGAAATCGACTCGGTCAGAATTGCAGCTGGTTCGAGAAGGCACGGAATTGGCCGGATGCGACCTAGAATGGTTCTATATAACGAATATAATCCAGACGAAGAGGCGATTGGTGCAGTCAGCGCAGCGGATTTGAAGAAGGTGGCCGATGCAGTCATTGTTGTCGGTACGAGTCTTAAGATACCTGGAATTCGGCGCCTTGTCAAGGAAATGTGTAGTACAACTCGGGATCGCAAAAATGGATTTACTGCCTGGATAAACCTCGATGGTGAGCCTGGTGGTCCAGAATTTAAGGATTGTTGGGATATGATTGTGCGGGGCGAGTGCGATGAGGTTGCTCGCCATGCAGGCTTGCCAAAATGGGACGACAAAGACCTCGGGCAATATCCTTTGATTCTCAACGAGGTTGCATGTGCAAAGAAACGTGGAATTGATAAGGTTCTGGTTACGCCTGCCCGCAGTACCACAGCCGTGGATGCATTCCCAACTCCGGGAGCCAGTCCAAGAGTACAATCGCCGACGCCCACAAACGCTTTCTCGAAGTTGAAGGCAATCACAGAACCAACGGGACCATCAGAAAGGGGAGCTGCAACAAAGTCCACAAAGAGAAAGGCGCCGGCCGATGCGAAGGTCAAGAAACCAAGAGCACCACCAAAGCTCAAGACGAATACAAAATCGAAGAAGCAAATTCTACCTGGAGAAACCCTGAAGCTCTCCATGGCTACTACCAAATCATCGGGTACTGAAGAAGCCAAGAATATGAAGGGCAATCCCAGGAAGAAATTGCCCTCGAAACCGGAAAAATTGGGACCAGTAAAACTGGAGAATCCATTCTCAGTTACTCCTACCTCCGCATTGTTTCCAAATCTAAAGTCCACTGTGCCCGTTGTAGCAATACCTTTACCTACTCGTCCAGGAACTACTTCCCCTAGAAAGGTCGCTCCGCTATCTACTCGTCGTCAAGATACTACTCCTTCCAAGAAAGTTACATCCTCACCTCTATCTGACACACGCACTATTCCTGAGACTCCGAGTCCTCCTGGAAGTCCTCCTTTTGATCGCAACGAAACGATCACCCCTCCTTCTAAACCTAACAAAATGGACCACCTCATTGATTAAAACAATCTTGAGGTCGATTCAGCACCTTTTTGTTTCCTTGTTTGTACATAAGACCATTTTTTGTTACCTTATTCAACCGCTACAGAACATTCATGTTTTATATTAGGCGGCTTGACATCTTCCTGTCAAAGACCCACAGGGTTTGGAGTCTCTGGCGTTCTTCCATTCATGATCATATGAATTCTTATGGCATGGTATGGTTCCAAATCACATTACAGGCGGCGTATTGGGTTTCATTATCACACATGGATTCACGGATGGTTCTTATGTATCGGCTTAGCATTTTACATGCAACCATGATACAAATAATATTGTAACCTTAAAGTTTGATTTTTGGGGAAGTCCATTTGTTCATGTTATCGAATGAATGGCAGGCGTTTTGGTCCTTTTTCTGTTGATCCCTAGTCGGATCAACACAGGGAAGGAAGATTGGGTTGGTTTTTTGCATTGCTGGGGAGTAGAAATGCTTGATGTGGGCTTTCACGGGTGTGCTGGGAGGTTTTACTTTGAGGAATCGGTAACGAAAAGACGCAAAGAAAGTGAAAGATGCCAGGATGCATATTATGGAGGTACATCAAAACAAATGCGAATGAAAGGAGAATGCGGAAAGAAAAACAGAGTACGTTATAGTCTTAGAGTTTACACACACAATACAAGGTCTCAAGATACCTTTCTGTACATACATATATGTGGTACTTTGGGAACAAGCGTGGGGGAATGTGTAATGATACAATGCTTTGCGTGTTGCATGCAGCCTTTGAAAAATGAATGTCTTCAGATGTAAATGTGAATTTGAATGGTTTGATTGATCGATTGGTTCTTTTTCTAAGGAGGTGGGAAGGGGGAGTGGAGGGGAGGGCCGTCGAGAGATATAAGCGTACAAGTGAGTAAGTAAGTGCTATGTATGACTTACCTACCTTCCCAAGCGAAATCTCTAACAACATCTCAAGGGAAGGGATATTGCGCTGTTTATTCCTCATGTATGTATGAAAGTATATTCATCAGGTAGGTATATTTAGGTAGGTTATTTTTTGGTCGGCAAAATGGGTTAGTGTGGAGAGGATATGATAATTTTGTTTAATGTCTGTGTCTGTCTAATGTGCGGGAGAGGGGGTGAAAGTGATTGGAGAGGGTGGATTTCTGAAGTATTGAGTGGAGATCTGGAGATGTTGGGGTGAGAGAGGGAGAGGTGAGAGAGGGGTGGAAGGGGTTTGTTGTAATGGTGGTGGATGATGTCTTGATGATTTATCGCTGCGATTTACATACATCGTCGGATAGTGTGATTTTTGTTGTCGATGAGATGTATGGTTGTCGGAAGGGATATTCACATGCGTGTATTGGAGTTGGGAGATGAGGAGATGAGAGATTGATTGATTGGAGGGTTAATTTTTAATTTTTCTTTGCTGTTCGGATGGATATATGTATAGATAGATTGATCAAAGGAGTGATGGTGGAATAAGATGTGAAAGACGGCAGAATGGGATGGAGTGGACAGGATCTAATCCTAAATATCTGTTGTAGCTTCTTTGCGTGCAGCACGCTCGGGATCAGAGCATTTCAGGATAGAGATGGGCAGGGGATTTTTATATTCTTCTCTATTTTTCTTGGCTGCATTTCTGGAAGTGGATACAGAGTCTGATGGAAAATGAGAGCGCCCTTCTTGCTTCGGCAGGTATGGACTAGATTTGTCCTCCTCCTCACCTTGTCGTGGAGACACTGTATCTCTGCTGTGGAGTTTCAGTAGACGATTTATGTGGGGTGGGTATAAATATCTACCTCTACTCTACTTTCCTCTACATCATTGAGTCTGCTATTGTGTCGATCGAAGAATATAATGAATGAGTCTCAAAGTTGACTCAAAGTCCCCTGTTGCCTCTGTGATAGCTCAAGAGAAGATTTCGCATCGTGTGCTTGGGGTTCGTGCGGAGAGAGTTCAGGAAATGTGGATATGAATTTTGGTTTGCGATGGTTAGAGAGAATGATAGATGGGAGTTTTGACAGTGGTAGATTGATATTTGGGGAGAGGGTGAGATGTTTTCTGCGGTGATAATAATGTTCACTTCGTTATCATCAATTAAATCTTCACACTGTCGCTACACTCTCTATTTCCTCTTTAATTACGTTTTTCGTCTCTTTCTTTCTTTCGCTCACTGGTTGGTGTCTATGGTGGATTGTGTTGGTGATGTTCATAGTTTATGCAGTCGGACTCAAGTTCCCTTGTGACTTTCATGATCAATCGTGTTTGTCTTGCTCCTGGATCATTTATTTGTTCAAGATTTTGGAAAGTTTTATAGTGATTCGTTTAAATTCAAGTTTGGACAGGGGAATGTGGTAGACTGATATGGAGAGGCCTCATAACGCGAGTACTGTTGTGAATCATGGTGCTCTACAAATCTTCAGTACAGAATTGTGCACATGATTCACTTAGGTAGTACCGATATCTCGCCCTATTTTTGAAAGCTAGAGAAGGTCTCGAGACCGTGATATCACGCATTCATGGAGTTTGAAACTGGAAGTATAAGTTTGAGGGGAATCAGTATATGCTGAGAAATACATGCAAGATGAACCCATGATTGTACATGGACCTTGAGGGCCGTGTTCTGTGGCTTTCTTGGTTGAAGAATGAAGATCTACTTTTGAGATATAAAATCAGGAGGTTCATGTGTTTGAGTCTTTTTAAGAGAATCAAGACGGATGCTATAGAGTGAGATGTGGAATGTTGGGAATATGGTGATGATGGTGATGATTTTTTGACGGTAAGAAATAATGTATAATTATGAGAGTTGACAACAATTCAGATCTCCTACCCTACTTAACGTCCATTGACCAAAAATGAAAGTTTCAACCTAAAGACCACTGAGTTCCAACAGATATCAAGAATTCCCAATATTGGCCACAAAACCATCCTGATTCAAGCTCCTGAATAAGCGACTTTTGCTGCACACGTTCATAATTGTCCTTACCTCCAATTCCCACGTTCGAGTTTATATAGTGTCTAGTCTGGATATTATGGATCGTTTTAGTGAATATATTTGACATTTGGTATTCCAGTATTGCCAGAGTTCATTGAATAATAGGAGGTGCCTGACCAAAGGAAGTCACCATTGTTAAAGAATTGCTCTTTCCTTATCGGGCGATCTTCCAGTTTCCTGTTATAACTTGGAAGCTGTGTGGTCCCACTTGAGTCAAGTATTCCTATGGGTACTCATAAATACTTAAACACCTTTTCCTTCAACCTTGAATGGGATAAGCAGAACATGATATATACCTTCAGCAAGTGTAGGTTGGGTAGGAGATAGAGGGGCACTTTGTACTAATGATCTTTTTTCTTGAGAGGGTCATCTAGGATATGATGGGATAGTATCTTCAATAGATGAAAGAAATGTGAGATTATATTGCCATTAAATGGGTTGTTGTCGCTATTCTGCGTTTCTGACTACATTCGTCATTGTCGTCAGCATCGTCATCAGCACGTACAACCATTCAAAAACATACAGTCTTCCTAGTCCTCGAGTCACTTATTTTACTCGTATTGTCCTCCTTCATTTAGCTCCCACAAATACCATGATTTGTTCCCTAATTTCTTCTCTTTGATCAACAAAACTCCCTCACAAGCGATTTTTTCGGCTTACAGATTTCATCTACTGCACAGGACCATTTACTTGGAAGTTTATATAGACTTCCTCCGGTTGAGTAAAGATTCCCAACAAGATCGATTGGCGGGGAAGAGAATTAACCGATTCTGATACTTGTTTCTCTCTAAAATTGTGTAGGAAATGAGGGGAGCGGTTGCATGTATCTATATTCTGCCTAGATAAGTATCAAGTGGGATGGATTTTTCACTTCATCTCTCATGGATTCTCCGCTACTATAAATATCTTTGTTTGAACTTGAATATGAGACCAGATTAAACACTGGGATATGTTGAACAGATTCATGTTCGGATAAGGAGTCCTGTTTTTTACGTCGAACCTCAATTACTTAGGCTCTAGCTCGACGTAGAACAGAACCTCGTTGGTTCATTCTCCCATCTAAGATAATATAGAGGAGTCTTGTCAAATTCTTGATAACGAGAGTCCAGCTTTACTGTCAATGGAATTTGAGTTGTTAAAGTATTTTCACAAATCATGGATAATATCCAAAGATTGACAACAACAATAAGATATCTGAAAACCTGCTTGCTAACCCTTTACCACTTTCACATTCTCATATTCACCCATCATATCACATGCCTCGCTCTATTCTAAATCAGATCCTATTTGAATGTTCTCTACGTAATTTTGTTTCTATCTTATAATTTTATTCTTCCACTCCTTTACAATATTTATACGTCTACCAACTGTGACATCGTTTTCGGTTGAGAAAGATGTAGCACATTGAATACTCCTTTATTACTCTCCAATACCCATCATTTTAGACACATAGAAATATACAATATAGCTACTCTCCTGTTCTCCCTCCTTGTTTCTTTCCTTATCAGAGAGTATTAATATCCATCTTGTACTGGGAATTGTAGGGATAGCATTGAATTGTACCGGGAGAAAATGGGTAGTTAAGGAATAACCTATTATTGGAAAACTCGCGTTGGTAATTATTGCATTGTATGTAGACTATTTGGTGCTAGAAAGAGAGAGATAATAAGGCTTTGATATCATGGGATTAATCCCTTAAGCCAAGATGACGAAACTCGACAGTAATTCCCATGGAAATCAAGGGTTATGAACGACAAAACTTCCATCTTTCATCCATAGTAATAAGAACTTTCCACTCCCTTTACAAATTTCATTATGGTATATCAATCTTCACCACCCTGAAAACGCACATTGCAGATTTAATCCATCCTGATCCCCTTATTGAAATGATTGACTCGAATTTAGTCCTTTGAAGATGAGGAAGTAGTCTTTTTCTCGCTGCATGATGCTTTGTTCGAAATCTCTGGTTATCCTAGGTTGTTAGTGATGGGAAAGTACCGGGCGACGATATAGAAGGAACGACGAGCGTGAAGGAATCAGAATGACTTATACATCTCGAAGATCAAAATATGATGTATCCTCAACTCTGTAGTGAATTTGCTGTGTGAATAATTCCATGCTTGTCAATACGTCCTTTCTGTCTCATTTCTTCTAAAACTAGACATCTAACGAGTATAAAATCCTTCAAAAAGTCATTCTAACCCTGCCAAAACGCTCCGTACTCTGAAACAGAGTTTCCGAATGAGTGAAGACTTCTCCTCGAATGGCTCAAAGTAATCAACAGGATGAAGGTTATAAATTATTACTTGGGAACGAGACAGGGTCAGGAGATATCATGTATATAATTTGAGGTATATAATAAGGAATACGAGATGCAATGCAGATAGCCATAGTGCAATGAATTGACAACCATCATGAAAACTCCAGCCGATGACACAAATCCAGCGACAAAAAATATACATATGCGTAACAACGACAACAACCTCCCCTATCTACTGCCGAAAGTCACAAGTATTGTATCACTAATACTTCAAACCCATGGATCTCTTAACAGAATATCAAACCTCGTATTCGATTTTGTTCCCATCAAAATTCTGTCTAGTTCCTTGTGGGATATTCAATAAACAGATTTCATAAAATGTGCTTTCTGTTAGACTATACATTGACTTTTATACATCAGAGTGAAGTATAAGCTCCGAAGAGCGGAGTAGAGGGTGATGAATAAGGAGGATCACAATGCTGAAGTTGATATCGAAGGAAATATACACAATTCTCAAGAAAACGAGTTAGAAATTTGAGAGCTTAGGACATAGTACGCTGATGCAACCACAGACGTATCTACCTGCCATCGGAAATACCGTACATCGATGTGAAGAAAGACGCATTATTTGTCATAGCACTAAATCAATATGAAATTGAGTAAACATCAATAGAAATATAATGTAGGAAGTAGAATAATTATTGGGTATAGTAACTTCAACTCTACTTGTGAAACACTGCCAGATATCTACTCGACGAAATAGTACTGTACTGTATACATCAAACTCAACACCTCAATCCTGCATCTACCCACTCTTTCCACTTCATTTACCAAGAGAATTAATCCCCTCTCGTACAAAAGTTATCCTGGCGCCATAAGTGGAAGCTCAAGCCAGATTTGCAAAAGAAAATTTAGACAACATCCTTATTAACTTCCGTCGCGGCCTCGTCAGACGCATGCCCCTTCTCCACATGTGGCACATGCTCCACCACTTTATCCCCTGCCAGACCCATCTCCCCAGCAAAGGTACTATGCGGTACCCATTTTGCGCTCGTTCTCGGCGTCGTCTCTTCCAACATTCTGTCCACCTGTTCCAAACTCAAGCCCTTTGTCTCCGAGACGAAAAAGTACGCAAACAATAAACTCAACACACAGAGGGAACCCCACATGAAAAACACTTTGGCGCCGAGATTCGCGTCACCTTTCTGAGTGCCGACGAGATAAGGAGTGATGACTCCGATGATGCAGTTCCAGAACCAGTTGGAGGCGGTGGAGAGACCAACACCGCGGGAGCGGATGGGGAGAGGGAAGATCTCGCCAACTACGACCCAGGCGGCTGGACCCCAGGTGGTGGCGAAGGCGGCGATGTTGAGGCAGATGACTGAGTGGGTTAGTTTGATGTGTATATTATAATAGAATGAAGTATGCATTCTTGTGATATATGAGCTGGTAAGTACTTACAAGCAATCATAGCAGATACGGCGGAGGTGTTATGTTTGTCAGCCTCCCCGGCAGTGACACCAATGATACCAACAATGAATTGGAAGGTGATCATGCAAGAAGCTCCAATGAGAAGAATGCTACGACGACCAAAACGCTCGACGGTCCAGAAAGCGAGAGGGGTTGTTAACATGTTGACCAATGAAGTAACGAGGGAGATCAAGAAGGGATTCTTGATCGTTCCGAGAGATTTGAAGAAGACATTTCCGAAGTAGAAGATAAAGTTCTGTGAGATAAGAATTAGTACTAATTTATTCCGATAGCTTGTTTCGTTGAATAAAACGATGCGACTTGAAGATGTCAAGAATTAGAGAAACAGAGAAATCACTTACAATACCAGTACATTGTTGCATACATTGAAGCATGATACCAGTAAAAGTTCTTCGAAGGTTACTGGAACCATCGAATATAGATCCTGCACGTATGTAAGTACAAGATGAAGGGTTCGGGTTGACCGAAGGCACAAACCTTTGAAACAATTGGTCCATTGGGAAATGTATGACGTTTGTGGTACAACAGAGAGTTCGTATTCATTGTTTGCGATAATCTCCGCAAGTTCATCCTATATGTATGTTAGGAAGGCATACCGCATTGTGAATTCGGTTATACTTACTTGAATGTATTCAGACTCGATTGGTTGACCACGAACGTTGGATAGGGATTTGGCTGCCTCTTCAAGACGACCTTTCTTGACAAAATAACGGGGCGATTCGGGAAGAATGAACAACCCAATCGCCAAGATGATAGCCCACAAAAATTGAACTGCAATAGGAATTCGGTATGAGCCAGTATCAGTCCGGTTCTGTGTAGCGTACACAACACAATTGGCAAGTAAGATTCCGATTGTAATACAGAATTGATATCCTGAGACAAGGGCACCTCGGACTTTTTTCGGAGCAATTTCTGACATGTACAAGATGACTATAATTGATGATCGGTCAGACAAGTTGAGGCTGAGAGCTGATACTTAATGAGACTTACTGATAGCAGAAATGAATCCAACACCACCGCCAGCAATTAGACGACCTGCTACCATAAGACCTAGACCAGTGGAGGCGGTTTCCATGATACATCCAACGCAGAAGATTGCGCAGCCAGCGATAATAGTCATACGACGTCCAATTGTATCGGCTATATCACCAGCAATAAGAGCTCCGAAGAAAGTACCGCAAGAAAGAATAGAGGTTGTCAAAGATTGATTGCTAGCAGAGACGGCGAATGCATCCAAAGTGGGTTTTGGGGCATCTGCAGGAGGTTGTGGTAACCCAGTATATTGAGTGATGAAATAAGGCATTGCCAAGACACTTCAAAATATCAGCAAATGGATGCAGCATCAAAAGAGTCAGGAAACATACCCAGACATCCAACCTGTATCATATCCGAAGAAGATACCACCGAATGCTGCAAAAGCACACCTTGGCAAAACTTAGCCATTGTTCTTGAACTCAAAAGTTTAGTAATTGATATAAGGGACTTACATCAAGTATGCCTTGACAGTCACTGGCGCCTCGATCTATACATTATCAAATCAGCATTGTGAATTATAAAGGCAGAAACCTGATAAATTCAAACATCGATGAGGTGTTGCCGTTGAAGTAGTAGCCTCAATAGAACCTCGACAGAGATACACAACGGCGAGGAATAGCTGAGGAAACATTACTTACCCGAGAGGTATCGGTCGTGCCATGAACAACTGCTCCTCCAGGCATGATGAAGACTATTGCTACTCAATTGATATGAAAACTTGTTATTGCCTGCCTATATGAAAATTGAAGATACAGGCTTGTTTATATCAACAGAGATCAGAAGAATCGATTGCAAAGCTCTGGGGTTCCTCCACACTTTATGTATGCATCCAACAAGCAAAAGCTTGTCACTGCTGAAGTCGTTTGTTTTAACCGGACCTACTCCGACCAGTCAACATGTAGGGAATGAATCAGAAAGAATTCCTTGAGCCGTCAAAATTAAGGAATCACAAAGGAGCTACCCCTGCTGAGCTGCAGCCATTTTGCTGAGATTGTGTGCACGCGGTCTGTACGCCGTATTATTCCCAGGAAAATGTTTGTCTGTGAACCTCTTACACATTTGCCAAGCGACCGGGGATATATACGATTATTGCAGTTATCTTCCTTAAACCGTTTAAAGTAAGTCGGGGACTTCAGACCAAGCAATACCCTGCGTATCAGAATGCGGAGGTGTTGTTCTGAAGTCAATTTTCATACACTGACATTCGCTTGTCTTTCTAGAAAGGCCAATCAAAAATACGACAGTTATTCCGAATAATATAGTATGTCATTCGAAAACATTGGAATTCGAAATGACACTACTCGGACTTCTTTCCAGTAGCGAAATTCCTCTATACTATAGAAATAAGCCTGCTATAACCAAAGCTGCTTATTATACTATACCTATCCAGAAAGAAAGTTCACAACTGATGAGTTGGAAACACTAGCAATGAAAGCAAAAACAATGCAAGCACGGAGGAAGTTATCCCTCCCTCATCCGCACTCACCGTCAATTCCTACCAAATCTTATACCTAATTGTTGCTGTGGTGAACCGTTTGAAGGAAGAGGTTAGTTCTAGACTAAATTATCCCTTGGGTAGTAAAACGCGGAGGTGCTGCCTTCGTGGGGAAGATCGACTTGTCGGGTTGAGACATGCGGGGGACAGGGGGCATGGGGTGAAGTGGTGTCATGTAAGCCATACAATTCGTGTGGCTTACATGATACATTATAGCAGGGTAGATTTTCTGCTCGAGCCCTCGTAAAATGAATAAGTCGGACCGAATTGTAGGACGGATTATAAAGAAAGTAAAAATCTAAGCAAGGCGTAATCGAGAATAAAGGAGGAACATGTGGAGAAAAGCGTTAAACGATACCAAAAACAACAGGGCTAGTGAGCGCAAAAGACGAGAATAGGGTTCAGGAGGTAGCAAGTGATAAGGGTTCATCAATGTTATAACAAGCTCTTTAGACAAGAGCTTTGAGTTCTTGACTGACGACGGCATGGCAAATATCTTAGATTTGCAAAAGCTTAACCCCCAACTATTCCCAACATACTATTAGGTTAATCAGCCATGCAGAAATTGTATCCGTAAGCGAGCAAGCCAAGCCAAGCCCTCGCGAGCACTTGCATAGGTGGACTAGCAGGACTATCAGTATTCGAGCCCATGGCTATCGGTGAATATACAGAATACCGAATACCAGTCCTGTTGCTATTATGACTTAAGAATGTTTGACATGTTCCTTCATCCTTCGTTTTTCGTCCTCGAAATGGAAATTATACGCTCGTTCCTGAAGTACAAGTACGGCGAGGTGTCATGAGTGGTCCATATCCACGACAATCATACTGTACAGCATGTCAGCCCGTCGCTAGTTCCTAGCTTTCGTGTCCTAAACATCATGAAAACTTTCCTTCGCCGTCGGAAATATTTGCACAACTGTCACTTGATCATTTAGGCTCCAACAAGACCTAAACTTGACACGAGATCTAGAGCTTACTCGGTACAAGATCAAAGCATGTTTGGACAAACAAACTCGGTATTGTTTCCAAAAACAAAATGCTTTTGGGGGGTTTGGCTCCTCACTGATCAGCCAGCGAACACCCTTCGAAACACTTTATCCCCGTATCCGCATCACATTACGGATAAATCGAAGATTGCATATTCCACATCACAATCCGTCCCATCCACCACACTACTGTGCCTCTTATCTCCTCGCCCCCCCGCCATATACTCTCCATTTTCCATTGGCTAGTGACATTCCCCAACCATGCTGGCAAAACCCACTGCAGTAAGCGACCAGTACAATCCTAGAACTGGCAATCGTGCTAGGATCGCATCCTCCCTCACCTCACGAGTCGTACAGTACGCACGAAATGCAACGCAACATGAACATCAGCTCTAGGTTACAGTACAACTTCGATTTATAGTATCGTAGTACATGACTTTAGAAAATCGTTCGATGATGTATATATAGATGAACAAAGAAATATGAGGCTGGCAGACCTTTTACTTTGAAGGTGTCTTATGTTGTGAATATTAGGTTTTGCCCAGAAAAGGATTTTTACCTAGGTACCCAGATAATAAGACAAGATGAAAGAATAAATAATGGATCTCACGCGTGGAGAAATTACCCTAGTAACAAGGGAGTAAGGTCAAATGCTGGAAATTGCGGAGATTAGCGTCTGACGGGTTTGAAGGACTTCAATCAATATATTGAGACCTTGAGAAGATAGATTTGAAAATGAACGTAGAATAAGGTGATAGAACTTATGAGTCACTTTCAGCATTCATCTAGAAAGGAGGTATCGAAAGTAAATTATAATACTAGTGTGCCCAACTATCTACTCGAGCACCTTGCAAGACAATCGAAATGATTGCCGTTCCCGAGGTCGTTATTTACGCATATAATCATGATTAATTCTGACTAGTATATCGCAAAAATTCATCTCTTTGACTGAAACTTCATTGTAGTTGTATCAAAGTCTGTATAACTACCTAGCTAACTCTATCGTGGTGTTGAGTAAGTGACACTAAGTGTCTTCTGAAGCTCATTCAACACTCGCAGTTTTTGTACATATTCTCGTGTTGTTTCGTGGATCAATTGACTAGTAAAAGTTGCTTGATCCTGACAAAACGCCGGTGCAATTCGCACAATGATCCCCCCCGCCGTCTCCCATGCAATGAGTATTATCAACTCCGCCCGCCAAAAAAACTTCCCACAACCCACTAAACCGTACGCCAGCCCATGCCGTGATTTGAGCCAATGTAAATTATAATGAATTCCCATCATCTAAACGCCAATGCAACACGTTCCTCAAGACATTAATTCCTCTAGACGTGAGGTGAAAGCACTTTCCCAAACACCTACATTACGGATTCATATCTTAATTCTTTGACTCTAACCTGTCCCTCCTGACTTTCGAATACATGGATGCCACTGCCTGTGTGGATTGTCCTGGATTGGGCCAGTAAGTCATGACATATTCCCTGGATAACATTAGTAAATATATCACTGTTGAGGACGGAGAGAAACTTACCAAAGGCTGTCTCTCAGTTTACTGTCGACCGACCCATCCTTTTTAGGTGCAGTGATAGAGTCAATAAACAGTCCAGTACTGTACAACTCCTCCTTCAAGACAGTAGCACGCTCCTTTTTGTTGGGAATGTTCTTAGCTGTACCGTTTTGAAGACGTCGAAGGCTCTCCTTGATTGGCTTGAAGAGTTTACGGAGCATGTCGTTCTGTGCAGGTTCACCATTGTCGGATTTACGATATTTGGGGCGACGTTCTAGTTGTTTCTCATCGTCTCCGTCGCTATACTTTCTTTTCAATGGCGTTGAAGAACCATAGCCTCCGCTCTCCCGACGAGAATCACGAGAATCACTGAAGTTGTGACTACGTGCTCTATCCCTTTCTCGATCACGACTACTGTGATCAGATGGTCGAGATGCTTTCTTGATCGGTGGAGCAGGAGAAGCAGAAACTGACCCTCTTGCCTCGCTTCTTCTGGATCCATTACGCTCGTGCTTCTTGTTATTTCGATGATGATTCTCCACGGCACGCTTGGCAGCTTGGTTATCGGAATACTTGGCTTTCAGGACAGATAGAAGATAATCGGCTCGTCTGACCAAATGGACGGCCCCAGGGGCCTTGGCGACCTTTTCATCAGCCTTGCTTCTTTCTTCTTTCTTGTCTACTCGATGTTCTTCAAGGAACAACTTGTCTCCTAGTCCCAAGTCGGTATCATCTCTGATCTGCGTCCAAGCACCATAGCCGTGCCTATGAATCCCGACAAGAAGCATACCATCTTCCTTTGCACCCCAGTCACATGAGTAATGAGCCCCTTTGGAAGCGTCAGGGACGCGAAAGGTTTTGAAATCGGGGCAGTTTCCGACAACGTCTCTTAGCATTCTCATTTCGCCTGGACGTTCCACGATAGTCTCAGCGTTGACTCTCTTGACTCCAGAGTAATCAAATAACACTGCCTTTCTATCCTTTTTGGTTAATGGCTTATTGGTTGCGCGCTCTAGTGCTTCAACCCATTCGGTCTCTGCCTTGAGACGTCTGCTACTTTCTTCGGTGAGGGCTTTCAGTGTAGCTTTCATTAAGTCTTCATCGCGGCCTACAAGACGAGCTTCTTTTACAAGTTCTTCGCCACGATCTTCCATAGAGCCGAAACGGAGGTAAGCTTTCATTAAGTTTCTCGTTTCCTTTTCGTTAAGAGGTCGCTTTGGATCCAAACGATTTGCCTGAGCTTCCCTCTTTTCTTCGAGCTCTTCTTGCTTGACTTGGTCACGCTCGCGCTTCTTTGCCAGTCGTTGCTCTCGCTCAATCTCAGCCGTGTTTTTCATGGCTGCTTTACGTGGTGCATTCTCTTCGACGACCTTGGCGAGATATTCTTCATGAGCTCGCTTTTCTTCCTCAGCTTTGATTCCCTCCAACTGATCTTTCGGAATGATATCGTCCCATTCCAAGTCGATTTTAACGTCAGTATATTCGAAACTTTTAAGGAAGTCTTCACCACCATCAGCGACAATGCCTTCTGGTACTTCAGTCTGGTGCTCTTCGGCGTTCTCAAGGACCGAGTCAATGTCTAACTCTTCAAGCTTTTTCTGATTGCCAGATTGTTCGAACATCTTCTGGCCTCTCTTTTTGAGAATACGGGAAATATCCTCAGAAGATTTAGGATCATCAATTTTGCCAGCCTTTGCAGCCTTTTCTCGCAGCTCCTTCTTCTCCTTATCCGTGACACCTCGTTGTATAGTAATGAACTCCAACATGAGCTTGTTACGAGCACGCTCAAGAATCTCTTCCTCGACGGTTTCCTTTGAGACAAACCTGTAAATACTTACAGGCTTCTTCTGACCAATACGATGTGCACGAGCCATGGCTTGCAAATCAGCTTGGGGATTCCAATCCGAGTCGAAAATGACCACCGTATCGGCTGTCATCAGATTGATACCAAGCCCTCCAGCACGTGTGGAAAGGAGAAAGCAGAAGTCATTACTTCCATCGGCGTTGAAATGATCGATGGCTTGGCGTCTTGGACCTGCAGCAACAGTACCATCAAGGCGTTGAAATTGGTAACCACGAAGTTGAAGGTAGTCACCGAGGATGTCCAGCATCTTGACCATTTGACTAAAAATCAAAACACGATGATTATCCTTTTTGAGCTTGGCAAGCAATCTGTCAAGAAGCATCATCTTTCCACTACTGGCAATCAAACCCTTCAACTGGTCGTCTCGTCTTTCGCTGCCCTTCAAGATCTTCTCCTCTGCATTTGGAAACATGTAGGGGTGATTGCTGGCCTTTTTGAGTTCCATCATTATATTCAACAACGATTGCTTTGGACCTTTTGAACCTTCATTCAAAGCTGCATAATTGCGAGTAAGAATGTTCTTGTAATAATCCAGCTGAACATCTGATAGCTCGACACGAATGATTTTCTCACTTTTTGGAGGGAGGTCGTTCTCGACTTTCTGCTTCGTCCGGCGGAGGATGTATGGCTGAATTTTGGTGGTGAGTGCAGCAATCTTTTCACCAGCGGCTTCATCAGTTAGGTCCATGTTGTCTTCGATTTCCAATTCGCCTGGCATGAGGAAGTCCATGAGGGCCGACAGCTCGCCCAAAGTGTTTTGAACCGGGGTACCGGTGATCAACAAACGACTGGGGGCCTTGAAATCGAGCAACTTCAGATATAGTTGAGATTCTCTGTTCTTCAGACGATGTGCTTCATCGACGGCCATGAACTGCCACTTGATTTGGGACAGGAAGACAGAATCGGCCAGGATGTACTCATAAGATGTGAGTAGGACATTGAACTTTGGACGTTTGGGGTTTCCATCAACTAACAGTTCATACTCACGTATGATCTGACGAGATGACTCTTTGCCATTGTAAACAACATAGTTGAGACTTGGTGCCCAATTATCAAAGGTGTCAGCCCAAGCAGGAATGGTTGTCAAAGGTACCACGACAAGATGTGGACCTTCTTGGCCTCTATCATTGTGGAGCCAATTCATAAAAGCAACAGTTTGGACAGTCTTACCAAGTCCCATTTCATCAGCAAGAATGACATTCTTGTTCTTGCACCAGTTGTACGCCAGGAAATTAAGACCTGTGATCTGGAAATCTCGCAATTGACCATTCTTGATGTAATCTGGTTGCTCACGAATAGGGACGTGAGGGCTTCTGGTGTCTGGGTTCGACTCCTTTCGGTCTGAGACCAGAGATCTAGAGCTGCGATCCAAGAAGTGGTCGATAGCATCTTGAGCCTTCTCGCTGATGAAAGAGGCAGTCTCCCATGTACAAGATTCATAGTATAGAGCCTTCCACTTTATGAAATATTCGGTTTCCTCATCACCTTCTCGCGAGCCAATAACCCTTTCGACCTTTATGTAGTCTTCCAGGGCATCTGCATCACGCTCTCTATCGAGCATCCACTTTTCTTTCTCTTCCGGTGGTATCTCAGCACCCTGTGTCATGTAGATGTCATCGATAACGATTTTTCGATAATAGTTTTCGAGGCGTCTGAAACCACGAACTCCTGCCAAAGTGGATGTAGTCTCCCAAGTAGCATGGCAGTGCGATTTGCCCTGCCATTTGATATAGTACTCAAAATCGTCCTTCGTAAGGTTCTCATCTTTTACATCTCTATCAGCTTTAATCTTGTGCTTCAAGACAACATCGATATATGGTGAGGTGTCTTCGACATCTTCCGCCCACTGGATTGGGGTCATCAATTCAGATTCATCTTCCAAGTCGGGATCGCTTTCTTGGTAAGCACCGGTTGTGACCTGCGCAGCACGACGGCTGTTCCACCGCTTCTCTTGATATTGAAGAGCGATGTTGCCGGTCTCTAATTGGCGGCGTCGATTCTTCTTGATAGTATTTCGTGCTCGTAAGCTACCGTAATCCTCGGTTTCGTCAGTATCAGAGGCAGATGCAGATTGCAGAGCTGGTGTTTGGCGTTTGGAAGCTGTACACGAGATTAACTTTCTGCCACAGCCAGTTTACCTGCGACAAGAAGGCGCTTACATTGTTGGGAGCGCTCTGGCTTCCTACGCTTATTCCTGTGAGCTGCAACGGCATCGGAATCTTCTTCTTCCTCTTCCTCCTCGTCATCAGACTCAACCTGTAATAGTCAGCACTTATATCCAACTGTATTGTAATTCGCATATTGATTGGATGACTCGGGAACGACATACAATAGTTCGAGTTTGTGCTGGACGCGCCTGTAGTTGCAAAAATTCGTTAGCACTAGTTTAAGAGGGATGTGAGATCGGGAAGCTCCTACACTTCTCCGTAAACCATAGAGTTCGGGATTCTCTAGCATGTACCGATCTTGATCGGTGACGCCCGGCTTGCGTTTAGCAGGACGCGACGACTCGACAGTGCTCGAACGCTCTGATCGTTGGCCATTGAAGGCTGCAGCCGCAGGAGTTTCTTCTTCATCAAAATCTGCATCATCGGATTGTTCTTGATCTTCAGGTGACGAGTCTTCAGTTGCATCGGAATCTTGACCACCAAACATTGGTTGTTGGTTTGAGGAGGCCGGTGAGGGTTCATCGACGGTAGGGTTGCCAACATCGGATAGTTCTGACTCGCTTTCGCCTGGTGCGTCATCATTTGATGGCGAGGACCTTGCAAATGATTCATCGTGTCCATTGGACATATGTAACGGGGATGTCGAGTTCATGACTTCGATTGTATCCTGCGGGGCTGCGACGACGATATTAGCTATTATGAACAGTATGACCCCATGAATGGGTGTAGTGAAAACTCTGACAATTGCACGCCCGTGAAGGGAAAGAAGCCGCGATCCTATATACACCAAGATTGCAATGAGCCCAGCAACAACGACATGCTGAATGTCATCGGCGCATTCTCGTGTGCTTGATAGCAATCTCGCGATGAAAGTCGATGGAAATGATACAATTTGATTGAGGCCAGCTCATAGGAGCTTTGTGTGCCGAAGAGCATGATAAGGGCAAGAAAACAGCAACGAGAGAGTGACATGAGTGAAGATCAGGGGACTCTATATAGTTTGAAGACTGCATGAGGAGATGGGAAGATGGAAATGATGGCATTCGAGGATGGCAGATGCATTATGATGATGGGAATAGGTATACCATGGTTTTGCATGGAATTTGTGGGAAAATTGGAAAACTTACAAGCCATATTTAATAAGGCCCCCCTGATATCAAAATAATTGAAAGTCAATCTTTAATTCGAAGAAGATGAAGGTAGATGGTAGTGATGTTGGGTACTTCGGACGTTAAAATTGGAGAGCGGATCTGAAGGTCTACACAATCAGTGATGAATTTCCCATAATGATTGACATGAGCAGTTGGTCAGGATAGAACCACAGGTCTACCGTACTTAGCCGAGCAGAAGCTAGGATGTTTTAGTGTTTCACGTGACATTCCTGTACTTTGGCCGGACAAACCCTACAATGATGAAAACCATCAAAACTAAAGATTGTATTCTTGGGAAGACAACAGTATAACGGTACTCTTTAGCAATGAGCAAATATTCTACAAACTAGGAGGATTGATAGTTAAGAAAGAAGCTAGCTTATAGATGAGCATCTACAAGAATACATTGGTGGGTTGATTTGATACGTACTTTTAACCGGCAGCATATAATTTTGATCTTGATGTTCATAGCCATGTTTGGTAGCAAGAATGGAACATGCTTCGCATTTGGTTTGTAGATATTGTGTTTTGTCTCTGCATAGGGATCTAGATAATGGAATTGATAGGACCCAGAGGGTATAGAAGGCTTCAAGATCGATATCACTGATAGAGGGAAAGAATGTGAATATGGGCATCCAAGTTTTCTTGGATAAAATTGACAGATCGAATTGATATATGATATTAAACTCACATCTACCTTGGTAGTTAGATGAACTGAATGCTATGCTGCTCACTAATCCACCAGATCGTATCCGTACAGCCAGAGGTATCGAGTATCTACATGGTGTATTCCTTTTGACTCTGGTATGAGAGGAACATCATCTAATTGCTTGTAATATGCGACAATTCATACATGGGCCGAAAATGAATCTTTCTACCCCGAGTTTCCACAAGGAATATAGACTGATCAATTTGACGTATATTTTTGAACTGAACAATCATTCATAAACGCTTGATGGGATCTAGGTATCCGTCTGAAGTGCAAGTCCTATCCTATCTATTGTTCCTAGTGGGTACAAAGGAGAATAGTGGTTCCGGCCAAAGGTGTTCTACAATGAAACCACACTAAGGTTTAAGCTCCTACAGCCAATAATATCAATTGTGTAATAATCGAATTTCAATTTGAACACTGAAGACTTTTTAATCTTTTATGATCACATCCAGACCAGCCAACCTCATATTCATCGTAAGGTCTCTACAGTATTTCCGTCCGCTACACGCACGACAACCTTGGAAGACAACAAAGCACAAATTCCCCAACAAATTCCCGCGTCTGCCAGAGAATTCTCTGTTTTCTTTTTTCCCACGAATCTTTAGTGCTCTGTGAGAGCAACAGCATCCAAGATGTCTGACAAACTTACCCGGTACGAAATCTCACTTACAATGTCGCCTGAGCAATATAGCTCGCGTCTCTGCGATACTTAACATCTACACTTGAACAGTTTGCTGACTCTCCCGCCTCTAGTATTGCTATCATCAGTACTGACAAGGTGCGACAAATTTTGCGTTGAGCCTTGCCCCACCACATACCCCGCCATATGAACATCACTGACATTATCCACCATTCGAACAGTGCAAGCCAAAGGTAAATATACGTGCCTAGTCTTCTCAGCACTTTCTGCAAGTTGCTAATCATATATTCACAGAAATGTAGACAAGAATGTAAAAAGTCTTGCCCGGTCGTGCGAAGTGGTCGTCTCTGTATCGAAGTTACCCCCGAGTCGAAAATCGCATTCATCTCCGAGAATCTTTGCATTGGTTGTGGTATCTGCCCTAAGAAGTGCCCATTCGGTGCCATCAACATTATCAATCTGCCAACAAATCTGGAGTCACACGTAACTCATCGATACTCCGCCAACAGTTTCAAGTTGCACCGATTGCCCACACCACGTCCAGGACAAGTTTTGGGATTGGTTGGTTCCAACGGTATTGGAAAGAGTACAGCACTCAAGATTCTCAGTGGAAAGTTGAAGCCAAATTTGGGTAGATATGACAACCCACCCGACTGGCAAGATGTTATCAAATACTTCCGTGGCTCTGAATTACAAAGTTTGTTGCTCAAATCTTTAATAAACCTGGACATGCGCTTACAGCAATACAGACTATTTCACGAAGATTTTGGAAGATGATCTGAAAGCAATTGTGAAGCCCCAATATGTTGACAGAATCCCAAGAGCCATCAAGGGGCCAGATAAGACCGTTCGAGGTTTGATCGAAGGTGTCGCAACAATGGATAATTTCAAGGAGGTCTGCGACATTTTAGGTATGCTTTGTTATCAATCATTCAAGCTTGGCAGTACTGTACTGACTTTTTTCCAGAGTTGAATCATATTATGGATCGAGACGTCAATCTTTTGTCCGGTGGAGAATTACAAAGATTCGCCATTGCAACTGTTTGTGTGCAGCAGGCCGATGTGTACGTGGTCTTGACAACTCCCCAAAAGTTCTTACTGACTGAGATGTAGCTACATGTTTGATGAGCCATCTTCGTACCTAGATGTAAAGCAACGTCTTAGCGCTGCTCAAATCATTCGATCATTGTTGAGACCTGATGATTACGTTATTTGCGTTGAGCACGATCTTTCAGTGTTGGATTATTTGTCCGACTTTATTTGTGTTCTATACGGAAAACCCGCTGTTTACGGTGTTGTCACTCTCCCAGCCTCTGTCAGAGAAGGTATCAATATCTTCTTGGATGGTAACATCCCAACTGAGAACTTGCGATTCCGAGAAGAGTCTTTGACTTTCAAGATCGCCGAGGCTGCCGATGAATTCATGGCAGACAGATCTCGAGCATTCCAATATCCATCCATGGAAAAGACTCTTGGTAACTTCCACTTGTCTATTGAGTCAGGAGATTTCACCGATTCCGAAATTGTCGTCATGATGGGAGAGAATGGTACTGGTAAGACTACTTTCTGTAAGATGCTTGCCGGTGCCACTCAACCCGACGGCAATCAAAAAGTTCCAGGTATGAAGGTCAGTATGAAGCCTCAAAAGATCACGCCAAAGTTCGAGGGAACAGTCAGACAACTCTTCTTCAAGAAGATCAAGACTGCCTTCCTCCTGCCTCAATTCCAGACCGACGTCGTCAAGCCTCTCAAGCTTGAAGAATTTATCGATCAAGAAGTCAAGACTTTGTCCGGAGGAGAATTACAACGTGTGGCTATCGTCCTTGCTCTCGGTATCCCAGCAGACATCTACCTTATTGATGAACCCTCTGCCTACCTCGATTCCGAACAGCGTATCATTGCTGCCCGTGTCATTAAGAGATTCATCATGCACTCGAAGAAGACCGCTTTCATTGTCGAGCACGATTTCATTATGGCTACTTACCTCGCGGACCGTGTTATTGTCTTTGACGGCCAGCCTGGTATCGATGCTCGCGCCAATACCCCCGAGTCGTTACTCACTGGTTGCAACAAATTCTTGAAGAACCTCGACGTGACTTTCCGTCGTGATCCATCTAACTACAGACCTCGTATCAACAAACTTAACTCCCAATTGGACCAGGAGCAGAAGTTGAACGGCAACTACGTAAGTACCAAGTCCTATTAGTTCAAGTGTATGATTACTAACATTTCTAGTTCTTCTTGGATGAGGATGACAAAGCTGCTACTAGTTGAAGAGGTTTTTGAGAAAGATTCATTTCCCCCTCCAGAAAAGGCATTGCATGGCGTTACGGGGTCGGCATTTCGGGAGAGTAGGAAAAGCGATGGGCAAGGCATAGTAATGGGGGAAGGCTCATCCGACCAGGATGATGATCCAGGCGGCTAACAAGGGTGACGGCAGTCTATCCTCTCGATGCCTGGTCCTACTTTGATGACCGCCAAGATTTGGTGAGTAGATCATACATAGGATCATTTATCAGAAGTAGATTGAGGGGCATTGGAAGACGTTGGATGACATGCCGTCAAGATGGGTGAAAACATTTCACGAGTGGCAATTTCCAGGGCGAAGAGGTACAATACAATGCAATAGAATTGCAATTCAATTCTTAGTACATGGCAATAGTTGAAACTTATTACTTTACAAACTTGATGAATTTTGAATGTGATTCGTGAAGAGGATATTGAATGCGAAGAATCAATAGATAATTAGAAGAAAACAATACACACCGAATTTTTCATGCCTCCCCGATCTCTCACTTTACTTCGCTGCTCTTTTATCACTCATCCCCGTTGATCAAGCTGGAACAATGCCTAGCGTTGTCTGAATACCACACGATCGTGAACTGCCTGCTTGCCGATATCATCAAGCCAAAAATAGAAGTACAGTGCGTGCGGATACGTACAGGTAGGGCGAATTTTCTTCAATTTGATAGGTGCATGATACCCTTGACCTTGACCACAAAAAGAGTTCCAATCGATTTCTCTATTCTTCCTCTATCTCGCCTTCTTCGCTACCTGAGTGGACAGCAGGCTCTTCTTTGGCGGGTGTTTTCGCAGCAGGTGGTGACCTAGTCCTGTGACGCCGTTCACGTGGGGGAACTGGGGAGCGCTCACGTTGTTTGGGTGTGTTTTCTCTTCTGGTTCTCTGTTTTTGCATTGGTGTTAGTTTCGAAAGTAAAGATATTCATTTCGCGGGGAAAAGGAACAGAAAAATAATGATGAATTGTGACGAACCTTACTATCCCTGCGAGTTTCCGTTTCACTTTCTCTTCTCTTTCTTGGCGCACTGGATCTTTCGTCCCCATAAGGCAACTCATCGATGCTACCCCGAGGATCCCCGCGTCGTCTGTAGAGTTTCTCTCTCTCATCCTCGCGGTCTCTTCTTTCTCGCTCGTAATGACTCATTGAATCATCTCGTCTACTGCGAGGTTTGTCAAGATCACGATCCCGCATTATTCTATCCCGGTCGCGTTCACGATCATGAGCATCAGGGTCACGTCTATCACGACGATTTGGAGAAAGTAATGTATCAGCCATGCCACCCTTTCGGTAGTTCTTTTCGCGGTCTGCGATAGCTTTTCGCCTGTCTGCTTCATACGCGTCAGGTTCTGGGGAGCGGCTACGCCGAGAGCGGGTGGATCCGCTGGAACGATGTTCTCGCTCTCGGTCGCGTATTTTGTGTGTTGGTCGATCGACTGAGGCTCGATCCCGACGCTTGGCTCGATCCTTTTCGGAGTCTTCCTCTTTCTCTTTAAGCCGGCGAATTACCTTGTCAAAAGCTGAGCGACGGAGTTCATCTGTTGTTACGGCAAGATATTCTTCGGACCCTTCAAAACGAGCGCGAACCCGTTCGTAATCATCGCCAATGCGAACAGGAGGTTCGAGATGCTTAATGTACGATCTCAAGTTATCTACAGCTCGGCGTTGATGGCGCTCTGCGTGATGCTTGTCATCCTCATTTCTTCGAGAAATCTTTTCACGTAACTATTTCAACAGTTAGCCGAGGGCAAGTTTGTGCAACACAGGGGTACTAACCCGATCAAATATTAGCAACAATGAGTCTCGATCAATGTTAGCAGTTCGTCGATCACTCTGCATCAGTGCTAGGAACTCTTCAAACGGAGTCTTTTGCTGGAGTTCAAACCGTTTATCCTTTAATTTGGTCAGTTTGAGCTTCACCATATTAAGGAGCTATTGAACTTACATCAAGAACATCCAAAACATCATTTCGTGTACTACGCAGTGCGCGTTCCTCTTCCTCGACTACATCCCAGAACAGATCCAGAGGAGAAGATCCCGATTGACCCAACATATCGACGTACCTGTCATCATTTTCAATTAAAGGATGAATTTGGCTCCACTTTGTTCCTGCCTTTATTTTGTTCCCAGCTTTGAGGTCTCGCAAGAGGCCTACGAATCGATCTCGATTCTGACGCTCTCTCCTTAGCTTTTGGGTCTTCTGCTGCTGTTTAACATCATTGAATGTCTTCTCAAGAGATTTGATATGGTTCTCGAAAGCAGTCAACAAGTCCGATTTACTGAGTGCCTTGAATTTCTCATCACCTTGGAAACGTGGATTTGACTGGATGATACCTTGTGCTTCTGACCATCTTGTGTATGGTTCAAGATTTAATCCTTTCAAAAGATCAACAAGATCGTCCATCGCAGCTTTTCTCGTTGCAACCTCTTTCTCTGTATTCGCCCTCTTGAGTTCCATGATATAATCTTGAAATAGCTGACGTCTTTCATCATCGTCGTTCGAGGAGCGGAAGATCGTTTCTCCTTCAATAATTGGTCGAGCTGTCTTCCATCTAGTGTAGTGTTTAATCTCTGGGTGGCTTCTCAGCATAGTAGCAAAATCAGATCTGAGTTTCTCAAGTCTCTCCTTTGCACGGTCCTTTTCTTGTAGGCGAACCTCAATGGCATACTTCTCAAAGGCGGCCTTTCGGTCTTTGGGATCTTTGAGCGCTCGGTATTGAGGATCCTTGATAATTGATCGCATAACTTCTTCCCATGTGAGATCAGGTTTAACATTGTGCCGTTTCAAAAGCTTGAGGAAAGCTGCTTCTGCTTCTTCAAAAGTGGAATAATCGGGATCATTATTAGCAGGCACAAAAGCTTGAGCACGACTTCCATTGACATCATTGCCGTATGCAATTTGACGAGCTTCTCCTAAAGGTTCTCTGTCTCGTGGTTGGTCATACTGAGAGGCCGAGAATCCACCACCTGCGACGAAGGTTGGCACTCTAATAACAAATCAAAATTAGCACCACACTCTTTGGGTTTCTCGGAAAATACTTACGGTGCAGCAGCGACTGCAGGCGATGCAGCTTCTTTTGACATAGCTTCCTTGTATACATCTGGCATTTCCCATGAGCTCTGCTTCGTCTCAGTGTTGTACCAATACTTTCTCCCCCCTTCCGCTGTATACTCTTTCCATGGCTGATTCAACAGGGCACGCTAAATAGCTTGTCAGTAAAAGCTATATGACTGATAGATTTAGGGAGACAAGAACTATACCTCTGCAGGTGTCATCAAATCTTCTGGCTTGGTCCATTGCGTCGCCTTCGTAATAGTATTGTAATAATAAACCCGTCCATCCGCATTTCGCGCTTCCTGCCAGAGAGCAGGGACAGCTGCGTGACCATTCATTCCGTTCATGTTGATGAAACTGAAAGCAGAAAACGGGTTTTTGGTTGAGTTGTTACTAAGAGCGCAGACCAAGATCGCATTTGCGGTTTCCAAAAAAAGGTTCGCGGTTTTGCTCGGCCGCTATTTAGCGCGTTTTCAGCACGGAAGCTAACCACTACCACCATCCAGAACTCCTTTCATGTGAGTTTCCAACGTCATAACACACACTCGTTTTCTTAACACATTATGCGATTTACAAATATATAACAACTTACAGTCTGTTGTATTTATTTTTGTTTTAAAGGCTTATCACAATGATGGAAGAATTGCAAGAAGAGCCAATTCCTAGGAGCAGCTTGGAGTTCACTGAGAGCTCAATCTTGGATACAATCATTCCACTGGCCAGCGATTTGAATATAGAGGAGGCTTTGAGCGGGAGTGTAGAAAAGCTTGATGAGGGCAATGGTTCTCCACTAGCTGCCATTCCTCAAAGGCAAGCTCTTTTCTTTGGTTAGTCCCCCGAGTTACTGGAAAAGCTCTCTATCTTACTCATTCGTAGATGTTAGATGAAACGGTCAATATTTATGTCGTCCTACAAACGCCCTACTTTGACGAACGATCTCTCCGATCCTATCTTAACAGACTTATAATCAACGTGGAAGCCCAAGTTATCAATGCGAATGGCGAGCATCAAGATAGCTCGGCGGGGCGTGAACTGATTTACAAGGGCTCTGTGCAAGAAAACGATGAGCCATTGATAGTTGTGCAAGGCTCAGACGAGGCTGGTGGCGCCAATAATGACGGTCATATACTTCTGATATGGAAATTATCTGCATTTCTTGCAAGACCGCGACTACGCTTGCAAAATCCCTCCATGGTGTTCGCGGCCACGGCGAATCTCAAAGCAGCGGAACAGGTCGATACGGATGCATTGCGACAGGAATATCTACCAAGTCAGATCCCATCGGGCTTGAATCTTCTTGAAGCTTTCAGTGGTGATAAATATTTAAATGGTATCAGGCCACGACTATCTGCATTGCGAGTCGCAAGAGTTGCACCCGCAGCGCAAATCGCTCGCGACTTAGCTCGACCTTTCAAGAATATCTCACGGCAATCGATTAGAGTATACCCAGCTATAAATGCCCGTGTGCGATATTCCAGACCGAGTAGTACACCGAACAATACTTCAGTAATAGCTTCGCTAGATATTGATATTACCTCTTTTGTGAATTGTGACATTATACTCACAGATATACAATTGAAGGTGCATGGCGGACAGGTACAAGATTTAAATCAAATCCCTGGGCTAGCGCTTCCAATTACTTGCCGGCCTCAAGATGATATCAGCTTTCTTTATCGGATACTACCTGATGACATTGATGTTACTAACAAGTCTCAAATTCGAGCCATCGACATATCTATCACCGCCAATGCCAATGTCACTACTGTCTGTAAGCCACAGATTGTGATGCAATGGTCTACATCCTTGGACTTTACACCTCCTATTAATAATGGTTTCGGTCAACCTACCAAACCTATTCAACGTCCTCACAGACCCTCTGCGCTGTCTATCGGTGCAACATTTGACAGCATTCCAACGATCTCCTCTCTAGCAATTAATCATCCCGATGCTCTTCCAACAATCGAAGCGTCCACTCCAACACGCCCACACCATCGTCATCAGAATTCTGTCCCAGATTTTGGCGTTACCATGACATTTTCCTCTCCATCTACATCTCCTATCTACCCAGGTCACCCTTTCATCTGGTCAATCTTCATAGTGAATCGATCTGATAGACCTCGGAAGCTTGCTCTTCTTGTATTACCAAAAAGACGTCGAACTGAAGCTCGTATAACACGCCCTCCTTCGACTGGTCATGGCAGCGCACGTCGGGATCCAAAAGTTGCGGATGCTGTTCTCGATGAAAATATAATATATGCCATACAGCGAAATTCAGCAATGGAATCCAGCGAAATAGTTTGTCTAAGTACGGATACTCGTGTAGGACCACTTGCACCATCAGCATGTTACGAAGTTGAACTCAAATTCATGGCGTTAAAGGAAGGGATTGTGGGAGTAGAAGCTGTAAGGGTGGTAGATCTAGGAACGCAAGAGCATGTAGATATCAAGGATTTACCGACGATCGTCGTCAAACCTGAACCAAAGGAGTAAATAGCTTCACATTTGGATCTTCAAAGATCTTCAAAAGGTTTATTCATATTGATGGGAGATAATGTATTTAGATTGTAAAAAGGAAACTTGAATTGAATAATGATATTTATCATAAATTAACCCTATTTGCACCCATAATTATTGTGAGACGACATGGGTATAGAGAACGAAAGTAAACAGTTTCTTCTTGGTCTGGACGGTAGCCAGCCATTGAGCATCCCATCCCATCCTATCCCATCCCATACCAAACCAAACCAGACCAGACCAAATATTGCTAATCCTCCAAAATCAAACCTCATCTTTAATCATTAAAATCTCAGATCCCAGATCCTAACTTTTCATCCCTCTCCCCTATATTCACTCATCTTACAACTTTCAACCTACATACAACCCCGTACCGTCTCTCCAACCTACCCATCCTATCTCGCTCCTCTGATCTCCTCCTCTTTTATCTCTCCCCCCTTACTCACACCTCCCATCTCCACCGCACCTCCCGTCGCCACGTTATCGCCCAGCGAAGCATGGTGCGCATCATGTACGTGCAGCAGATTACCACCTTTCTCGACGTGGTTGGAACCACCGAATAACACGTCGATTTCTTCGAGCGAAACTTTTTTCGTTTCGGGGACTAGGAACCAGACGTATAGCGCGAGGAAGATGTTGATGCTGAAGAAGAAGTAGAATGTTTTACTGTGGGCGGAGGTTAGTTATGTGGGGAAAGGAGAGGGGGGGAGGAAACGCACAAGCCTTGGTTCTTCAAGAAGGTTGGGAAGAATTGTTGGAAAATGGAATTTGCCACGCTGTGTCATGTTAGTCATCTAGATGATCATCTCAAGAGTAGACAGGATAAGAGAACTCATCACTTACTTTTGCATCTGACTTGACATACCCACCGCCTGGGCTCTAACATTCATACTGAAGACCTCTGCGGTCCAAATCCACACCGTAGCACCCCAACTGGGTTTATAGAACAAGATAAAGAGGAACAGTAGGAACACAATCGAGATGGCAACAGGATGTGACTTTGAATCTCCATGGGCGCCGGTATTCGGGGTTAGGGTGCCCACGAGCGAGACGATCAACATACAGAGCGACATACCGATCGCACCCACAATAAGAAGGAATTTACGACCGAAGCGATCAACGGTCCACACAGCGTTCAGGGTGAAGAGAATTCCAAAAGTAGCATTCAACGCATTAATCAACGCAATCGTGCTAGCATCTGGGAAAACCTTTTTATAAATCGCAGTACTGTATGTATTCAGTGTTCCTTGTCCGGTAAGTTGTTGACCGATGTTCAAAATGAAAGCTAGGATCAAACGTTTTCGGACCGAGCGATCTTTCCAGAGTGCAGAATAGGAGGAGGAAATGGCTTCTTTTTCAAACTCGAGAGCTTCGCGGATAACGAGGATTTCGTCTTCAACGTCTTGTTCTGTGGCACGCACACGACGGAGAGCGGCGCGGGCATCTTCGACACGTCCACCGTGTTGGATGTACCAACGGGGACTTTCGGGGATGAAGGGGAGGAGTGTAAGGATTATGATGGGGACGAGCATTTGGAAGATGACGACCATTTTCCAGTCTGTGGGGTGGGAGTGTTAGTTTGCGGTGGAGATGAGCTGATGTGATTTTGGGGTGGAAGGATAGATGAAAATGGGTGATTGAACACATCTGAAAGTAAGAAACGTGAAAGTGAACAGCGAGAGGCTTACCCCATTCTCCAAGCGTCTTAACATGTTTTTGGCAGGCGAAGTTAATCCAATAAGCAATGAATGAACCGACTGAATAGAATAATTGCCACTGTAATAAGTCTATATCAGTATACCATGCCGAGTTTCGCCAAATCTTGGGACTGTTAAACTCACAAAGGCCATGATCTTTCCTCTGATCTCAGGTGGTGCAAGTTCACCAATATACACAGGTCCCGCCGCTGTATATATGATTAGCAGAGACTTGAACAGAAGTGTTGAACAAACATACTCAATGCAACACCTTGACCAAGACCAATAATCACACGACCAGCGATAAAACATCCAAGTTGGCCTCGAGGAGAAAACGTTTGGATAAAAGTAGCGACAATAGTCACGAAGCAACCAATTGCCATGCCCCATCTTCTACCAAGCCAATCCGCTACTGGACCACCGAGAAAGAATCCAGCGATAATAGCACCGACGGTATAGGCAGTATTGACGGCACCAATCTTTTCGGTATCCTTTGAACGCTTGTTAGACGGGATCAAATGCTGACTCTTTGATAGGGAAACATACCGGATCATTGAAGTAAGCTACCCAGTTCTTTGAGCCTTGTACGGAGTTGTATACAGAGGCATCATATCCATATAGCACCATACATGATGCTGCGACGAGCGAGATATACCTATGTAGCGTTAGGTCACTATTACCGTCAAAAGTTACTGTAAGCCTTACCAGTTGTATACTCTCGTCTTATCTGTATTCAAGATCCCCATTTTGGTCAACTAGGACCCAGCCTTGTGAGTTATAAAATGAAATGTAGATCACAATATCGATATCGATATTGATACAAGAGAAATGCTACAACGAAGAAGTGGAAAGAGTGTCAATTAAAAATGGAGGAGACAAGATCGACCGCTAGAACTTCTTACAAGGCTCCACCCACACTTCATTGCGTGAGCATCGCATGTTGAGCAGTTTACGGTCGTATATATATTGTGCCTGCACATGGTTTCGATGCGACAAGGATGATAACCTACAAGGCCGTTTCCCACACCCCATTCTCAGCGATTTTAGCTCCCCCTTGAAGCTTATAACCATGAAGCTTACGCCAACGAAACTCGAAATGGCAAACGAACGAACGGGGAAAGAATAGCCCCAAGTCAGGGCATAATCTCGACCCAATGGATTTGGAGCTTTCCAACATTAGCGGATGACAATTGCAATCCCCCATACTCCAGGAAAAGCTTCTGTGGTGGATCAATACAAGCGGACAATCCCACATTAAGAAAATCCGCGAATCAAAGCAAATCGACGAAACCAGTGGTGGCTTTTCTCTGCATTTCCACCTAAGAGACAAGAATAATCCCAATCCTCTGGTTCGAAATACCCTACCGAGATTTCAAACCTGCAACTCCACCGAAGGAGGCATTTTCTCAGTACACGGGATACAGACATGGGATCTGGAACCGAAGTCTTTTTACCCCAGTATATTACCCCAGTATATCACCCCAGTATATTACCCCAGTATCTTTTTAAATTGCTTTTGACCGAGCGAGCGCACTAATGCGTACTCATATTCTCTTCAGATACCAACAGAAACTGAGCGTTGTTGGTACAGACTTCTTCTTCCAGTAAAGTTTCCATGTTACACGTAACATTTTATCGGAGTAGATACTGATCATGGAAACTCCTAATGTATGTGTATTCAAGTACGTCGTAGGTATCTCTTGATAATATGAAATGGCGAAACATCCACCAATGCCACCACACCATACTTGCGAGTGGCAATGTATGTACGAAGTATATTTTGGACTAGAACCGATGATACATTTCCATTCCCTGCAATAATCCATACGTGGTGGAGACTCGACTCCGGATAATAGATCGTAATGCGGGGTTAGTATATTGGAGTGACAAACATACCTAGGAACGGACGGTACGTACCTAGACACGATTAATTAAGCGTTACGCCTGCTTTAAATTGCTACCCAAGTTTTCCCATTGAAAGGTGTAAGGTGTAAGGTGTATTGTGTATTGTGTAAGTGAGTAAATTAACAAAGCGTTGAGATACTCCTTATTTTTGTTGTTTGTTACCGGTATGTGTATTATGCGTTATATGTTATGTGTTATGTGTTATGTGTTATGTGTTATGTGTTATGTGTTATATGTTATATGTTATGTGTTATATGTTATGTCTTGCACCCAATTTCAAAAGGATTCGATTGAATTTCTGGTCGTCTCAATACATCTACACAAATCCTACCCATCTTACCAGTCTTTTGAGGGGGTGAAGATCTCATCACCCCCTTGAGAATATCTAATAAAGGATAAAGCCACATGAGCATCCAAAGTGAGTATCTACATGCGTGGATATCTGCCAGATTCTGCAAGCTGCAGGTTACTTGTGATTTATGTACTCTCAACACAGAAACAAGGGAGTATTTCTGTGTTTCGTCCGAACGCCAAACACACACCACATACGTAACAGACAAATTATTTGACATGTGAGCTGTGCAACCCGGTAATACCTGCTCTGGTGTACACTTTATATTCACGAGTCGAAACTCCTGCATAGCTCGAGTTGCTGAATGAGATAATACCCCATCAACCATACAAATAAGTGCTGTATTGCATGATCTTCGCATGATTGCTATTGGTGCTTTGAAATGAAAAGATATTAATGTCCTACCAAAGAACCAGATGATCTTGGTCTGGGAAATGAGAATCGCATCTCTTCTGAGGGTGTTCCATCACCTTCACCTCGATCATTTCGTCCGGTCGCGTCTTCGCATCCTCTGCAAATGCATACATAACAAGGTTCAAAATATCATCTTTGAATTCGTCTATGTTTGACTCCAATAGAGTTATGCCTGAATAGCGGTCCCACGAATCAACTTCTTCTTCGCTTGGTATTCCTCTCACTAAGATGACTTTCCTCATGTGCGGAAAAGCCGAACGGAAACGAGTAATGCTTCCCAGAGCGCGAGAAAGATGAAATGGAAGACTGTAACCAGCTGCACCCCAAAATTGTTTAGCCAGAGCAATCGATTGAATCTGATGATGGTAGGGTAGAAATGGTGATTGGATAGCAAAGTGCTTTGCGATAGCCATTACTTCGTCCACATATTGCCTCGAACTGAAATATATAGTATCGCAAACAGGATTAAAGTAGATATCCGCTGGCTGTGTATCTGTACCGAATGACATTTTGTAAGATTGGAGAGCAATTTTACGAGATTCTCTATTCGTATGAAGTATGGCTGGAGGTGGACCATAATTGACAAATTTCTTATCAACGATGTCGTAATTCAATTCTAGAATACGTTTGTGAAAAGCAGCAAGCTCCCATATCTGTACTCTCAGCTCCAAAGGGAGGTCAAGGAAGTGGGAAAACGTGTTCTCAGGATTCATGATCGGATGAATGCCGCTGAGAGTATAATATAGGTATCGATAGGAGCTTTCGAAAGTCAGCAATCCTGAAGGAAAGGGGCGTACGGGACGCCACGAGATCTTCGAGGTGTTGATACCGGATTGGGAGCCAGATTGGGAGCCAGATTGAGGTCGTGTCAGAGTTCAAACATTCCACACATATTTAGATGTCAATCATAATTCGCACTCTTGAACATTTGAGGTTGAAGCTGGAGTTACAATAAGGTGTAGAATTTGATGTTGTTTTGCTGAAGGGAAAGGGACGGTATCTCGGTAACCTAGTCCTAGCGTCCATTTCCCTTGGCGGGATCACCAGGCGCAATATCAAAACAAAGGAATCACACTCTAAGCTTAAGACATCACGCATCATTGTTTTCTCATCGATTTTTGGAAAACCTACAAGCATAAAGACTCTCATGTTTTCATCTTGAGAGTCTATGGATAAATATTGCTACTCATTTTGCCTTTCTATGCACCATGGTAAGTAAAACACCACGGAGGATCCCAAATGTTCTCATCTGACAGCAGAAATAGGCAGACAAAGCCAGCTATTTCACCCAGCTCTATGCTTTATGTAACTCGGATTCAGATGAAGGAGAGCTCAATGAATCGCGAGAGTTTTTGAAAAGATGCAATAATCCAATTTTGGATCCTCCATCACAAAGAAAGCGTAGCTTGCTACCTCCCTTACCTAAGGATTCAAATCTACTACCACCTCGAAAGCTACATAAACCGCTTCTCAAAAATGTTCCAAAATTGCAACGAAGTCATTCGGAGCCAAAGGGGAGTGTAAGTACGGTTCAGGATACGGCAGATGGTACGACGGAGAAACTTTTTGAGTCACCTCGTAAAAGGTCTGGTCTTCGAAGCGAATCGCGTGCTACGGTTTCTACCGGTAGTTCTTTTGAAAAGGAAACTTCGTCATCTTTAAGAAGTGCGGATGGTTCAGCAAAAAGGCCAACTAAAGATCAACGCAGCATATCGAATCCAACATCAGCTACCTTAGTTCTTACCAATAGTACAGGAATCGCATCAATGCTTAGCAAAAAGAGAAAAGGGGATACCCAGGAAAACGGGGCCGCTAAAAAACCCACCAAGAAGAAAGAGAAACCTCTAAAGTTTGTTCCCCCAAAGGATCGGGTTTTTCAAGGTCTTAATTTTTTCTTCCTTCCTAACGATGATAAATCTCCAGTCAGACGTTTTCGCATCATTAAAGCAAGAGAGCGCGGCGCAACATGGATTAGAGATATAAACGAGCCCATCACGCATCTTATCATTGATAACTCCTTGACGCGCAAGGATGTTGTGACCTACCTTGGAGTTCTCCCAGATGGAGCTAGTATGGTAAATGAGGAATGGTTATTAGATTGCATTGAACAGAAATTTCTCTATGAACCAACCGGCAGAAAATATCAGGTCAAGAATCCAGATGCAGTCATCGAAAAGAAGCAGATTCCAATATCATCAACATCACAGCAGTCACATGAATCTCTCCAATTGGAACCCCGTAACAGGAAACCTAATAAGTGGGAATACGTACCTCCAAAAGAAACACCTGAGCGTAGTCAACGTTCAATACCAGCCGTCAAACCAGTTCCTTTGCCCTCAGCCTCAATTTTTGGACCACAGTTACTGGAAACAGATCCAGATCCTTTAACAGAAGAGAGTTCACAGCACCTTAATCAAACATCTTTTTCCAACCCACAATACGCAGACTTTGGTATACTCAATGAAGAAATCGAATTAACTAGGGCAACAGAAGGTGTACTCGATCATGACAATTCTGACGACGACCTAACATCAAATTTCAGTGAATTTGATGATGCCATATATGAGTCAAATTCAGAAGACGATCGTCGTTCCCCTCTGAAAGCTCCCGCAAAAACCCGTCGAACAGCCCCTGCGGGCAAAGGAAGTCTAAGTAACTTCCAATGTATGACTGGGGGAACCGCCTCCGACGAACCCAATCCCAACGATCACACAATCCAAATCCTGTCACGAATGAAAGACTACTATGAAAGAATCGGCGATCAATGGCGTACCCGTTCCTACATGCAAGCGTGCGGCCAACTCAAAAACCAACGAACCCTCATCCGTACCTTCTCCGAAGCCATCGTAATCCCCAAAATTGGCCAACGCATCGCCAAAAAAATTGAAGAAATAGTCCTCACCGGTCATCTCCGGCGTCTCGACCACGCAGAAGCAGAACCAGACGATAAAATTCTCAAAATCTTCATGGGTATCTATGGCGTAAACTATAAGTTAGCATCAAAATGGATTTCTCAAGGCCATCGCTCATTTGCCGATCTCAAAAACAACATCAAACTCACACCCAGTCAACAAATCGGCATCGAACACTACGATGATCTACAACTCCAGATTCCCCACCACGAGATCGAACAACTTGGTAAGGTTATCATCGAAACATCTCAAACCCTCGATCCCGCAATCGAAATCACAATCGGCGGTTCCTATCGTCGCGGCGCAAAATCATCCGGCGATATCGATATCATCATTTCCAAACCCCACACTACCAAAACAACACAACTAACTCCCTTCCTCTCTTCTCTCGTAAAGTCTCTCACAGATTCCCTTTTTTTAACTGCAGCCCTCGCCGTACCCCATAATAACGAAGGCTCAAAATGGCACGGATGTTGTGTTCTCCCCTCTCTCTCTTCCTCTTCTCAACTCCCCTCTCCCAACCCATGGCGCCGCATCGATTTCCTCCTCGTTCCTGCGTCCGAAATCGGCGCAGCACTCATCTATTTCACCGGCGACGATATCTTCAATCGAAGTATGCGTTTACTGGCTGGGAAAAAAGGGATGAGATTAAATCAACGGGGATTGTATAGAGATGTTATGAGAGGTGGGATGAAGGGGGGAAAGTGGGAGAGTAGGAAGAAAGTCACGGATGGGACGTTGGTGGAGGGGAGAGATGAGAAGAGGATTTTCGAGGCGCTGGGAGTACCGTGGAGGGAACCCTGGGAGAGAGTTTTGCATTAGGCGGGTAGGAGGTAGGGGACTTTTCTGAGAGGGGAGCGAGGCGGTTCCAAGCAGGCGGTGCGTTTTTGGTTGTGGTGGGAAGATATCTATTTATGCATATCCGGCTCGGGTTCCGGATTTTGGGATATTCATAAAGACTATCGAATATACATGACGAACCCAAGCCAAGACCCGAAATCAGATCCAAAGGGGACGTTTTTGGGTAGTTAATGTATGAAGATTTCTGAATGAGGAACTTACGGCATGCTGGTTGGAGTAAATATTGCATTGTTTTATGATATCGTAATAGGATATACGATGTTGTGGGTTGGAGTTGAGGACTAGATGGTACCTTGCGTAATGGATGGTATTGATTTATTGATTATTCATCACTGGCCATACATACAGTGGTCAAATGATGGGAAGAAGAGATGTGAGAGTGTTGTGCAGCGGTCTTGAAACAAGGTATCTATCTATCCATGCAGTGCGAATGGAACGGACTGGAAAATTACCATGAAAAGGATGAAAGTACTCGCTTAAGCATATAGAGAAGAGCACCAAATGGAAAAAAGAGAGTTGACGAAAAGAAAAGCAAGAAAATCGTGACATACAAAACATCTCCTCCCTCTTATACCACTTCTCTCTCAGTGCATCCCAGCCCCGTACCTTCGCCTCACATATATCCAGCACCGAACCTTCCGGGAATTTTCCTTCTCCCCTCTCCTTCCTCTCCCTCTCTTCCGTCTCCTCTTCTATTTTGAGTCGCTCTTTTTCCTCTCTACTCACCACATGCGGTTCAGCCCAATGCGTCCAGCCGGCCATATTCCCCGTGGAATTTTCCACAAGTTTCCAGGTGTGTGTGTGAGGGGTATAGAGATACTTGGTGAAGACTTTGGTGAGCCAGGAGGTGAATACGGAGGGGGAAACTTGGGATGAGGGCCAGCGGACTACGCGGAAGGGGTCGGTTGCGAAGGCGAGGTCGTAGATGGTGAGCATGGAGGGGATGTCGGCGGGGGTGCAGGGGTGGATGGAGAAGGAGGGGTTGGGGGAGGAGGGGATGGAGATGGGGGTCAAGATGGGAGGTTTTGGGATAGGGATGGAATGGATGGGGATGCAGTGGAATGGATGACTTTAAGTTTGAGTATGAGTACGAAATCTCGTTTTGAATATTTGGTATTGAGTATACAGATATTGTTAAAGTTGTGAATGTGATATTTTGTATGTCATAGAAAATACACGATTAATGAGTATTTGAAGAATATACTTATAATTCCATGACTCCTCCCACTTTCAGGGCAAGTAGTCTACGAATAATCTGATAATGACTCATCCACTGAGAAGATGAATATATACCGGGCCCATAACAAGTTCAACACACAAACCCGAATTCCTATCGGTGTTCATCTTGTGCAGTTCCATCAATTGGAAGGAAGATTGTAGTTTGTTAGCAGTCAGATTCACACCCCACAGCTCATATTTTGACCCCGTAACCTCATTCCTAGGTATACGGAGTTTTGTCTCCTTATCCCGATGAATACATGATTCGGCATTCAGCCTTGTTGAAATGATTTATAAAACATGTCGCAATCATCGTATTTAATGATTGATATGACTCTTTATCTCCAAAGTCTCATGCAAGCAATTATATTTGAACCATGGATGAGATATATTACTCAATTAAAAAAACTTTCCGCTTCGAGTTGAGTCCGATGTGCGTGATTGAATCCAATTTCGGAGGTTTTTATGACCGTTGCATCGGCGTTGACCCTTCTTTCCCTACCTTCCTGGGTTCATTATCAATCGTTTTGAACGTTGGGAGAGAGGGGGATTCAATCTAATTAGCATCAATCAGCATTTAGATTCATACCTACTGGCATATAGTTTTGGTAATGATCATAGTAATGAATACCCTCTTTGACACATTATCAAAGTTGCCATGGGGAATTGACTTCCTTTTGAGAGAAAATATAACGGGGTATTTCACATGCCCAATGTAGAAATCCGGATGATTTTAATCTTATTTTATGAATTTGATGATCATGGTGATCCAAGTTCCCATTTTTCCCATTTTTCCCATTTTTTTCCTTCTACGGTGTGCTCTTCAAGTTCTAGAATTTGATTGCTTTGATGTTTCCTATGGAGTCAAATTTCAATTGTCCTTGAACTTCTTGAGTAAAGATTAACATCAGTATCGTATATCAACGTGGCTTGACAAGGATTGGACCATCAAGGGCTATTGTGTGGCCCCGGAATGGAAGGTGCTTTGTGCCTATAATAAGCCGGGTCTTAATCTGTCGTGTACCTTACAGTGGCCGGTCACTTGGTGGGACGAATTGAGAGTAAGAAATGATGTTGAATCGAGGGTTGTACAGTTGCAATTACAGAAACTTCTCTGTGTACCATCCGGAACTCCTTCATCCTCACGGGTAGGTAGGTCACACTGTCTGTATTCATACCCAGCTTGACCACCTGGTATGTAGCAAGAATGGACAGCTGCGGAGAAGAAGAAAAGAGATGAAGAGGAGAAGAGAAGAGAGATGAAGAGGAGAAGAGAAGAGAAGAGAACAGAACAGAACAGAAGAAAGGGAAGGAGAAGGAGAAGCAATCAACACATGAATGATGAAAAAGGATAAACATGACGGTAATATAAAAATCAAATCAAGCTCCGCCCTTCAAATTCCAGCTCCAATGCCAATAATTCCAATTCCACCTCCACTTTCACTACCGGACGAAGATCATCGGGATACATAATACTATATGCTAGTCACTTTCCCAAGAGCAAATGAGAAATGAAGTTGTGGAACTTGTTTAGACGGAGTACGATGTGATAAGTCCCAAAGTCATATGAATCTCCATACAAAACCACCCACGGAGAAATAATGTCGGTTCTCAGTGCAAATTGTGAACCGTGAACTGTCTGTCCTTCAATACCTACTCTGTGCCACTCCTAGACACAGTAGTAGTTCCAACCCAGGATTAAATCCCAAGTAGATTGTACTTTGTACAGTCTGGCGTGGGGATATGCGAACAAATGCTAGATGCAAGATGCAAGATGCAATGCATACAATACTGTGCAGCATTCAAAGGGAGAAATAAAAGTAATCATTATGACTAGGTAGGCTGGTAGGTCGATTGTGAAGAGAGAGAGGGAGCATAGATAGATAGATACCAGTAGCTTTCATACACCTTTCCATCTCTCCCCCCTACACCTTATTCTCTTTCTTTTTCCTTCGCCTCCTCCTCCTCCTCCTTCTCCTTCTCCTTAACATATCCAATGGTCAAATTTTGGTAACTATTCACCATGAATATATGAATTGACTGCAACCTCGCACGACCGTGATATTGGATAGACAAAAAGAAAGCGAATGGCCCCTATCCCCGAATCCTACCAAACCAATACAATCCTCATAGCACACTCACTGCAAGCCCAATCTATGAATCAAAAATCGCCGACTAACAAATAGTCTTACCAACAACTGCTGGCGCCAAAAACTGTCAAAATAAATATAGATATACTTCATTGGATGGTCAATTGTCAGACTCAGTACCTAACACATTGTTCCAAATTCCCCAGCTCGAGAGGAGGAGGGAAAAAAAGAAACTTTGTTCAGCTCTCGTGGTAGTGCCTGGAACTAGGCCATCATGCAGAGTCAATCCTCGAGTACTACAGCAATCATGGTCTATCCACCTCGACCTGGTTCACAAAGTCCAACTTTAACTGAACCAGACATGATCCTCCCACTACATCATGAAACGAATTACGACTTAGAACCTTCATCGCGGCATACATCTTTTCACTTTACTTCTTCGTCGGGGGATTCATGGCAACGATCAAATAATTCAGAATATCTAGGTGGCCCGCCGCCTAGGACTCCCACCACGCCAATTATCTATGGGAATGGAACAACGTTATCAGATATAGGCGAGGTCACAGAGGAGGAAAGTACGCCGGGAAAGAAGTTACCAGGTCCTGCTGAACGAAGGTTCATCAAGCAACAGCAGCTTCAGAATGGTCATCGCATAAGTTCAGCATCATTGGGACATGATTTGAGGAGGTCGGGAACCAAGACCGGAACGCACGAGAGAAAAATATCTGTGGAATCTACTAGCACTGTCACGTCAGAACCACAATCAGCCATGTTTGGAGATATCGATGATACAGTCAGTGTAGATGATAGTAATTTTCAGGGTGACGATGAGGAGAGTGTGGCAGAATCGTATACGGATCCTTATCGCAAGGAACTTGTGGAACAGGAGACACGCAGATTGTCGCGCAGGGAAGGGAACTTTGGAGAGGGGGAAGATGATCAGAATTCGAGTGCCGCTTTGAGTAGGAGAGCGGAACAAATTCTATTGAATGCCAAACGTCGACTCAACGTGAGTTTCATCGAGTCACAAAATGAGTTCATACACTGACAATCATCTCTTTAGAATATGGAAGGGAATTTAACACGAGCGCGAAGCTCTCTTATTGTAACGCCGTCAATTTCCATGCCTTCGATTTACAGTAGTAGTCCTTTAACCAATCCATCTCTCCTAAAAGTCGATCGGCGCATCAGTGGTATTCCTTCGAGACAACGATCATTTTCCAATTTTCATACAGATTCAACTGCTTCGAGTCCTGGTCATTCGAGGGTCTGGAGCGAAAACAACATATCTCCTTCGCGAGCCACAGCATTTCCTGTTCGCGCCTCGAGCGCGGCAGCTACATACAGGGCTAGAAGTTCTATGGGGTCGCATACACCAAAACCAGCGTCGCCACTTTCTCCGGGAATGATCAAGGAGGAGAGCAATGAAAATGGAAGACCAGGAGGATCCGGGCAATCTTCACCACATAGCAGGATTTCTCCTTCACAACCATCGCATCTTGAGCCCCTGGTCGAGGATGGCGTTCCTGAATTTGACGGCAGGACTAATGGCAGGACTGATACTGACAGGGAATATCCAACTGCCCGAGAAGGACTTTTGAGTCGCTCTTCGTCGACTTCAAGCATAAGAATGCAGGATATACAACATCAAATGAGTGATTTGAAAGGAAGATTGTCCGCTTTGCGAGATCGTGCTAGAGATGATAATATGAAGCGTCGCAGTCTCCAAAGTTTACGTACTCCTAGTCCATTTACTGCAGGAGAACAGTGGTATAGTGGAGGTGTTAATGGTCAAGATGTCGTTCCCAAGGCAGATTCGGTAGTAGATCATGTTCAGTCGAATGGGATCCAGAATGGCGACCCTACGAAGAATGGATACACTGCACAGCCGAGCCAAGTACCTACAAAACAAGTTGCAACCTATGCCGAATCGGATGCTACAAGTATATATGAAGATGTTGATGAGGGCCAGGTAAAGCCACCTGGGTTCCCTACTCATCAGAATCAAACACAAGTAGTTGAGGAGGGCTACGATACTTGCTCAGAGGTGTCTGAAGTTTCAAGCAGTGATAGTTACAGTGACGACCGTTCAGAATTTGACGAATTTGACAACGAGGACAACAGTGATGCATCAATTTATCACGAATCGGTAACCGAACAGGTATCACACGAAGATCGTGAAGATGCGTTCGATTATGAACATTTCTTCCTGTACAGCGCAATGGGTACAATGAGTCGAGAAAGACGAGGAAGCATTAGCTCAGAGGACTCTGTGGAAACAACTCGAGGGCCTTCAGTTCCAATGCCACTCGTAGAGAATGTCCATGACCCCAGTCAACGATCTTCCATGGTACATCTTAGATCTGACAGTAATGCTTCGATTTCTACTCTAGCCACTTTTGCAACTGCCAAGTCAAACGTGGAGGATGATGAATATAATGAAGATGAAGATCCTTTCGATTTAACTATTCCTATTACCGATACTCGTAAAATTGACGCCCCAGACTCACCCACAATCTCGCCTTTTAAGCCAACTGCCGCCACTTCTATTGCAACCAAACGGTCTACATTTGGATCTTTACCCCCCAGGAATACCGTCATCAATGACTACAACGATATTGGAATAGCTCGAGGGTCCGGATTATACGATATTGATGTGATACCTGGCGTCCACTCCAGGAACCTTTCCCTCGACTCAGCGACCTCTGCCAGTACGAAACGTAGCGTCCCTCTCTCCGTCAAACCTAGAGAACAACCCAGTGTCTTTACTCCACCTGGCACTGCCTCCAGCACCAATTCCCACCCAATCCGTTCTGATTCCCTTGAGAATAACCGCAATCGTAAACGAACATCACCTGTACAGATGCTCTCCAAGGATGACCAACTTCTCGTCGAGCGGTTAGTCGCTAGCTTGGGAAAATGTGTTTTAGAATTGCAGGACACGGAAGCGGGGAATTACGATTCGAGAATTTGGAGACGGAGGTTGGATGCTGCGAGGAGGGTTTTGGATGGTGAAGAGGGGGCTATTTAATAGCCTGCGCTCTTATTCATTCTCTTTCTTGCCTCTTGATCTTGTTTCGAGTCAAAGCTCCATTGCCTTTTCGCCATGTCGCCACGCAAAAAGTAACAACTTCATTTCATTTGTTAATATTTTCTCTTAATTCTTTGGAGACAACGGGATGCCATCAATCAATATGGTGCTGGGGAATGGGTCGAGCAATAACGGCAATGGGAACAACAGCAAAATGGGATATTCGCACATTTAAGACGGCACGGCAATAATTTCAAAGGAGGGAGGGGAATCATATTCCAAGGTTAGGCAGGGTGTTTGTTGTTTGGTGGGCACCACTTACTCAGTCGGGTATTACCTCCCACAATACAACGTAATATATCTTACATAATCTTTTTTCTTATAATTTTTGGGGGGGGAGGCTTCTTCTTCTTTGATACCCCTGTTTTAGTTATTTAGTTACATCTCTCATCATCTGCTTACGTTGTCAATGGGGATGGAGGTGCGAGGAGAGGAGACGGAAGGGCGCAAAAGGAAATGGTGGATAGATAAATAGAAATGGACGAAGAAATGAAGAAATACATAATCTGTGATTATAGTGCAAAAGAAATCAAAACTGCACAGAACGCAGCAGAATACTTCACTAGAGTGAGCTCAAGATTGAAGATATATGATATTGAACAGGAGCGTGCATGTTTACTTGTATACCTATGAGGTACTCATCACCTTCCCAGTAATCATAATCCTGCTTGCAAATCTCGAATCTCGAAACCTTCAAGATCTCCCTCCATCAGGGGAAACCTTCCACCCGTTCATCGTCCTCCTTTCTCTTTCCTCTTTTGCCTCACTGTGATATAGTCAACCATAAAATTACCAGTCTTTTCTTCAAACATCTAAATCAGTGAACGAGTATAAATGAATTTCAATTCCAGACTCTCTAGCTATTACTTCGCATCTAGCATTTTAACCCTATAAATCTATCTAAACGAATGACTGATACGGAAATAAAGCAAAACAAGACAAGACAAGGAAAAAAGAAACGAAACGAAAGAAAAGAAAAGGAAACCACAAGAGAAAAAGAATACAGAAACAAGCTCTTGTAGAAAACACAACAATCTTCCTGCTCCAGTCGAGCAAATAACCAATACTCCGCCATTCTCTCGCCCTTTCTGCACACTTTTCCTTCTTCCTGTTTTAAGGATTCTACGGATAGAGATATAATCCAGCAGAAAGGAAAGGAAAGGAAAGGAAAGGAAAGGAAAGGAAAGGAAAGGAAAAGAAAAGAAAAGAAAAGGAGAAACTTGTAATCTTTTTATGACGGCCCACCGACTCCCAATAACAAAACGATAAACGAATGGCAGGTATCACAATCCCCATCTCCATCCATCGATTTTTAAAGAATACTCAATCGCTCCCCCACAATGACATCCCCACCCACACCTAACATCCACTAACACAAACAATACTAGACCTCCTGTCCAATTCCCCTCTTCTCTCATTCTCATCATTCTCCTCCTCCACAACCGTCATCAACATCATCTCCACCTCATCACCCTTTCTCTCAACCTCTCCCATCCTCTTCACATTCACATTTTCCTTATCAATCTTCTCAACCTTCAACGGTTCAACCCTCTCAACATCCCTCCAACCACGCACCTCTTCAAATTCCTCTCCTCCCCCAAACTCCACCTTCCTCGCATTACCATTTCCAGTCTTCAAGCCACTCCCCATCTCTACAATTCCGATATCCTTTCCATCCTTTTCACTCTTACATTCCAACATCGCTGGTTCCGGCTCCACAAGCGTATCGCCACTAAGATTTCCCAATTTCATTAAACCACTCGCACCAGCAGCTGCAGCATAAGCAGAACCGCTATCCGAACCCCTCATACCCACAGCACTTCCCGACCCCTTCCCTACACTTCCAATCACCACTGTCTCCGTACTTCCACCCACAAACACATCTCCATTCTCGTCACTCGGTAATCCACTTGCCCTTCTTACCGTCGCCAACTTTGCACTTGGCAATCTCAGCGTATCAATCCTATGATTATTCTTCCTCAACCCATTCCCCAAACTTCCAGCCTGTGCTTCCTTATCCGAGGCCGACGAATTGGTTCGACTCTTAAAACATCTATTACACAACTTTCTTACCCAACTCTGATTCGAATCCGAACTACCACTTGCGCAATTATTTTCCCTGGTACAAGCAACTAGACTACCCGAATGCTCTGGACTTAATTGTCTCAAAGGATCATAAGCAGGCGGACCCCTAGCCCATCGATCCCCATCCATTGCATTTATATCTCTTTTGTTATTCCAAGGATAATTGTTGCACAAAGGTGTTGAATGTTGAGTCATACCATTTGCATCGACAGTCCCGCTCATTTGTCTGAAAGGCTGAGCCCTGGGACGTGCAGCTCGATTAACACAAGAGATAATGAGGAATACAAGAGAACCAAATCCAGCTAGAAGTAGGAAAGCCATGATGAGTTTTAATCCGACATTCTTGTGTTTCACCGATTGGAGACACTGGTAGTGCTTAAATGTGTTTCCGAGAAAACGATCACAGTCGCTTGGTGTTTGTGGTACCCAATCAGCGGGCCAAAGACCTCGACGATGACGAGCTGATGAAACTCGTGTAGGTGTAGGCAAAGGTACAGACGTCTCTTGAAAGCATTGAAGATTTCCTCGTAAGTCATTGATGCAGTGGCGGATTTTGGTTACTGTCTCCATGGGAGTTGGTTGTGCTGTAGCAGTTGGCTGTGCTGTAGCAGTTGATTGATCTGTTACGCCCGACGTCTCCGTGGTACTTGGTTTTCCCGTTGCACTAGGTTGTTGTGTATAATTGGCTTGGCTCGTGGTGAAGGATTGTTCTGTGTTATTAGGCAAAGAGGCATGTGTTCCTTGCTTGTAGTCTGGTCTATATACACACAAACCATCATCAGTACGAACCCAGGGCGGCTCGCATGAATCAGCTTGCCAACTGGGGGCAACATCGCGCTCTTCATGCTCTTCACGCTCTTCACTTATAGATTCACCGCGTCGTTGCCGGATTGTCTTTCGAGGCCGGGACAATGGATCGTGAGGATGCTTGCGTTGATAATTGGGATCAAAGAAGCATCGACCATCCATAGTGCGGATCCAAGGAGGGTCACACTTTTCAACTGTGGCGGAAGAGAGAGTGGTAGTCGCAGGATGCTTTGATGACGATGTTGCAACAGAAAGTCTAGGTTCTATGGTAGATGGAAGCCTGTTACTAATCAGTGAAGAAGGAACCTGTGTCTTCTGGCGTTCAGCTTTATTGCGACGTTGAAAGTTTAGCCCAACAGGCTCCAGGAATGATCTCTTCCAATGGAAATCTTCGGAGCCATCACCGAGCCATATGCACCAGCCATCATCGTACCTCCAAGGAGATGGGCACGAAGAAGCCGGAAAGGCTGCACCCATGCATTCTTCTGGAATACCTGACTTTATGGACTCGACTGTATCAAGCCCCGAGTCAAATGGTGAATGAATTCCAGAATAGAATCCCTCATCTTCATCATCAGCCCATAGTGTGCTTTCGGGAACACAGACACCGTCATCGTTTATGATCCAATAAAAGGATTCGTCCTGGACAGTGTTTGCTTCTTTGGCTTCATTTCTCACACCATCATCGCGACGCTTTTGCCCTGAAGATAATGACTTCTTCGTATCGGGTCCCCAAAATCCCAACGGCTTACTCGATGAGCCCCGATAGTAACACCAACCGTCATTGGTATGAACCCAAAACTCTGGACATGATTCAGCCTGAAAAGGTCTGGGCTCGAGTTTAGTTGGTTCATTTATTATCGCTTCACGACGCTGTTGTTCTGAATATACCGATCTTTTAGAAGCGGATGGATCATTGAAAATCTCCGGTCTGACCGTCTGGTGTTCAAAGCTACCTCGATAGATACACCAACCATCAGTGGTACGGACCCAACCATGCCTACACCAATCTGCCTTATAGGGTCTGTAGTTGACACTGGTCTCATCGTCTATTGCTGCTTCCCGTGATTGCTGTTTTGTATTTGGATCGACAGGTGGTGGCCTGACCAAAATAGAAATTGGTTTGTTTTCTGCTGGCTTTAGACCATTTACTAATCCCTTGGGGCATCTTCCATCGTTCTTGACCCCACTATTGTAGGAACAAGTGTTGATGACCTCAGGCAGATGAGTAGAAGTGGGCATGAGCGTGTGAACTGAGGTAAGAGCAGTATTCTCATCCACGATCCAGGAGCGAGGTGTGGGTTGCCGCTCATGAGAGACACACCTTCCGCCGTGCTTGCGTCGCTCTTGCCAAGAACAATGCCTTGAAATTACACGATCATCCTCTCGAATGAGAAGAGGCATTTGTCTGATACATTTCCCTCCGTTCTTACTTTTGATCTCTGGAGAACAATGCTGCAATCGTTCGATTTCGGACTTGGCTTGGTGCTTTGAGCCACCAAGTGAATAATCCCCATATTGAATACCATCAGTAGTAGCATCGGTAACGTCCTCAGATCGTTCGACCTGTTTGCTAGCAGAAACATCCGTCAACTTTCCTAATGCCGAGTCACGAATGCGTAATTGTTGAACAAGTAGCTTCGCAGACTTCACAAAACGAAGTGGGACATGAGTAACTTGGCGTTCAAGTTCAGTCGAGACATCGAATTTGGCAGGATGTTCCGGGGTTTTGACAAGAATCTCGTCAGAATGATGGTCGTGTTTCTTACGAAGTGCTACCGTTGGTAAGAAAGCAATGCAAATAACGAGAGCAATAACGGTGATTTTTAGGACGACTTTGAAAGCTGTGTAGTAGTGCGAGTTGGTAGCCCGCTGCTCTGTATCGATACGACTAGGTGCCTTCGGTTTTCTTGGTCTGGAAATGTCAGAAAGAATACTCTTAAAAGAACACATTTACTCACGAGAAGAACGGCGGCATCCTGACGGATGAATCAACTGGCTAGCTTGTACTAGTAGAGTTAAAGGGATATGATAAAGTAAAATACTTTTATAATGCTGAGAAAGATATTTGTCTCCAAAAGTGTGTTAACAATACGATACAACCGTGTCTGAAAGATTGTGGATGAATAGAAGTTAGATGAAAGGAACAGAAAGACGTAGGCAAGTAGATTAACCCTAAGGGATAAACAATGAGATTTGGAACGCGAAGAAGGCACGAGCAGCATGTTCAAGTGAACAGCTGAGAAACTGGGGTCACTCTTTCCATAGTAATCAGATTTTCCATTATAGGAAGCTGCGAAGTTCAAGTGATGGTGATGTCATAATTTATCGATAGATCGATACTTTATTCTCCAAGTTAAAAGAACTATTCCGTAGTTGGCTATTGTTGAAGTACTCCATTTGTTCTACAAGCCGGGTGCTCCAGCTCCATGACCGGCTCCGCCAAATCCTGAGGCGTCCGGATATACTGGGTTCATGTTTGACCACTCATGCTTCATTTGATAATTTCTATGATCGTAGCCAGGTGGTGGCATATAATTCGGGCTATGATCAATGGGAGACTCTTCTTTGATATATTGTTGCTGCTGCTGTTTTCTCCCGTGCAGGCTTGCGATGATTGGTTCGGCTCGATTGTCGAAACTCGACAGAAGTGCCTTTGAATCCTCCCATCTTTGACCAAATGTCCTCAAAGTTTCCTTAATGTGGTTGATACAGTTGAGGCTCCGATCGATGTGATCGGATCCAGTGACTATCGGAAGAGACGGTGGTGGAGAGCTCGTTCCACCAGTGTTGTATGAGCCATTGAATATCTGATCTTGACTGTCTGATAGCACCGCCATCAACTGACTTCCAATAAAATAAACTCGCAGAGCATCATGATAGGTATAGAAAGCCTTATTGATAGGATCTTGACTTATAGGAAATATCTTTTGCATGTATGTTATGGCGTGGTCGAAGATCAAATTCTTTGCATAATCTGATACTACGTGAACTCGGCATGATGGGGCAAGACAGTAAACGTAACTATAGAGTAATTCCAAGTCGAAGAAATCCTTGAAGGCAAGCGGGAGTGAATCAGGAAAGGAGTTAGACCAGTCTCGCATTTCTTGACACATCTTCCAGAGATATGTTGAGCCTTGTGGCAATGGTTCTCGACTGGACTGAAACAGCTCTTGATACCAACTTGACTGAGCACGTCGTAATTGCCACAACAGATGTGCGGAATCCATAGAATGGGGGCCAACTATTGAATCCGCCTGACCCATCGGAGGAAACGTGGGTGATACGGATGGATATTCAACGCTAGATGAGTCGTCCGTGAAAGAAAAGGCTCTTGCATGAACCATGCTGATAGATCTGGTTTCATTAACATACACTGATGATTTTTCAGATGGAAAGGATTTCTGCTTACCGATCGAGCGAGTAGACGCAATAAAATATCCTCCTCCTCATATCTAAAGCTTTTTTATCTGGTTGTTGCTCTTTAGGCGGATCCTGATGAAATCCCAAATCGACAACTGCCCGACAAGCAAACCCCATCAACTGCCAGCTATCAAAGTGGGCTGGATCCAGCATCGCATACTGAACAAACAGTACCAAGGCCTGGATTTGGGAGACATGGCCAGGCATGAGAACATGGTCAGCGTAGGCAAGAGCACGGCCAGCCCAAGAAACACCCTCCTCATATTTGGAGTCTAAATAATTTCGGGATTGAGCGGTGGATGATATGGCTAAGACCATGTAGAATAGCCAATGCTCAAAATCAGTCACCGGCTGACTGCCACCTTGATAAATTTTATCCAATGCATTGAATAGAGCTGTCTCAGAGACAATTGGATATAGAGCAAAAATGTTGTCGAGATAATATTGGATTGATGCTGTCGCCACAGATCTGGGTGGCAATTGGAGAGAATCGGATTCAGGCAATTCGTCATGGTTGGCCGCCGAAAGAATGAGTCTAGCAAAAGTCATGTTTGTTGTCGATGATTCAAAATCGCGCGTGGTAGCATGTACAGATCTACAGTTGTTAGTATGAATCTCCCAGATATGAGGAGCATTGGTGTCTCACAGGAAGCCAAAGTCGGAGACCAATTCATTCACATCAGCGGCCTCCCTCCTTCTAGCTGCTTTCCCATGAATCGCGGCTCTAATAGTAGCCAGAGAGTCCTTCCGGTCCGGCAATTCCGTTGGAGTATCAACATCATGCATCGCAACAGATGCTTTCCTCATCCGAGCATATGCCAGGCGCTTCTCGAGTTTCTCGACTCGTGATTCAAGAGAAGCAACATAACTTTGACGGTTAGATATGCAAAAATAATATTGCGATGATCTCTTACCTCCTTTCCTTCCCCTTCGCAAACTGATCATTTGCACTTGAACATTCGTTCAGTCGTCCAGATTTCTCACACGCAGTACACGCAGGTAATTTCCCATCGCACTTCAGAAGGTGTTAGTGAGTCTACGCTTGGGGTCGGAGGATTCAGACTTTAATTTTTGCGGCTCGACCTAGTATGTATTAGCCAATGGATTTATACTTATTGATAGATGGACTGACATCTTGAACATGCTGAGACTGGTCTAGATACTCGTAGGAGCGGTGTATCAGCGGCGCTTTGCCCGGCTCGACGCATTCTTACTCTAGCACTAGATCTTTCAGTATTTGGAATTTTCAGGTGAACAGTTTTTGTTATTAATATGTCATGTCCCTCTTACCATCAAGAGGTGGCTACAGAACGTCAGTTGAATATAAGGCCTCGTGATTCAACTCAGAATCCTAACTGGAAACGAAAGCTGCAGGTTCAAAGAAAGAGTGCCTATACTCCCAAGCACCCTCCGCAAGATCATGCATGTTGCATATTATGCAAGGTACTACCTGACAATAGCTTCTCTCTCATGTGATTGCGTGACTCGGATAGAAATCTATCGCAGTTGCCATGCAGCCGGATCTAGATATTCACGAGCAAATAGCATAGGGTAAGACAGTATCGTGCACTAATGAATAACAGCAACAATTCCGCACTGAGATGGGTGTAGAGATCCACAAAGACAGACGAAAGTGGAATTACTCAACCCACCTTCTGAACAAGCGGAACTCTGGCCAACAAATTTGCTGTCTAAAATTGCAGCGGAAGTAAAAGTAGTAACCCGTCTGGATCGTCTCGCAGCGGGGTCCAAGGGTGCAAGGAAAGTTGCAATCAAGAAGGATTCATGCCCTTGTTTATCGATAGATGAATAGTACTTGCTGGCCGCCTTAATTACTCGACGTCCCGTTTGATGATACACCGAGAGATGATTATTTTGAACGTCGAAAAAAGTCGACTTTTGCCTCCACCAAATTAGCACGTCGCGCATTCGAAAATTACTCTTTCACGATCCAACTTATATATGTAGCCAAGAACCCAGAGGTAGAGGATTCGAGTCTTATGTGACTTGATGATGCTCGGAGGGTCCGAAAGACTTGCATCAAATTTTCCACTGAAAATGTGCACTTCGATAATGGATTGCTGCAGAATCCTTGAGTACAGCCGTTCCTTCGGTACTCGGTAAATCCTACGAGCAGGCAAAATTGGTGAGTGATGATCTTTTGATTTCTACGCCCCACTAGAGTGTACGGAGTAGGTGAAGTTGCAGGGCCAAAATTTAGTAGGAAAGTTGAAAAATAATTGAAAGGAAACAAAGACGCAAAGACGCAAAGACGCAAAGACACAAGGACAGCCTTGGAGGGGAAGAAAGAAACGGCCGCTTATTCCTGCACGACCAGCTCTTATCGTGTCTCGAGCGTGTATCGTGCATCGGCATAGTGTAGAATGATGTGTAAGTCCTGATCCCGTGATCCAATAAAATCGACCGAGAAACATTACGAGGAAACTAACTGTAATGCAGTAAGTAGGTACGTATATCTGCAGTCAAACCGTTCCAGAAGAAGCCAACGTCTATCACTTCTTTTAGCCGATACCACTTTCCAATAGTTCGGATTGTAATCCGACAATCAGAAGCTTTCAATTCTCGAATCTAATGATTACCTAGATATGAAATCCCGAATTTACTTTGAATACCTAGGTAGGGACTGGACTACGTTCAATCGCTGAGAGCGTGTATTCACTCTGTCAGTCCCAATGGCTTGTCGGTTCCTCCCAATGTGCATAACTACACTACCTGGTAAATACATACAGCTTACCATCCGACGCCTCATCGTTGAGGGCAGGGCATGTGTTTCAATGAAGCACGATGATTGCTTTCTTCTGTTGTTTCGAACGGCAATACAATAAGAGAAAGGAAGGAAAGGAGGACAGGCAGGGCGGCAGCGCGGCAGAGGAAAAGATTATGAACGAAGTAATACTACGGCACCTCTTTCGCTTTCTAATCAACCTTGGAAGAAAGTCTTGGGGGTCTCGAGCTTTGGCATAATGCTACAATAGCAAGCAATAATCCTTCGATAATCCAATTGTCCGATTGTGGCACCTCCTAACATCCACCCCTCAATGTCCCTCGGTAAGATATGTAATCATCCAAAAGGCTAGAATTTGGTTGGAATACTTGACTACTTCGATATCTGATAATGAGCGTTCGCATACCATAAAACATGGCGATGTCATTAGATTACATTACCGACTACCCCTTAACATCAATTCGTTGGATCGATGATTGAAGAAACTAGAATCTCGATTAGACTATCTGAGCATCACTCCGACCCTCGCTGTCCACATATAGGGAACTGCCTGATACGATAGGTGTGTTGACTACCATCTTCACCTCCTATAGGTATGAGGAGACCAAGCTCTTATTAATACGAGCTGCAAGACCAATTCTCAAACGGAACTTTCGTACCCCCTCGAGCCCCTATGAAGTATATCTGCGTCGATAATTACAACTAGAACTAGAACTAGAACTAGAACAACATCACTTATCAGATGTGTCCTGCATCAAGCAGGGGATTCTTTGTTTCTCGAGACACTCTGTATGCCCACCTGGTATGATAGATCAATATTCTTGCAACCCCGTGGTATCGACAAATCTGACCTAGGAAGCAGAGGGCCTCGAGGGCGTACTAGGTTTAATTCCCCTGCTCCACAGGTAACAGGGCCACATTTTGATCGCGGGGATATTTCTCAAAAGTCGTTTTACTCGGATGGCTTCCTTCATTCCTAATCCCTAATCCCTAATCCTAATTGCCCCCTCCCAAATTTTACCCATCCCATACAATATTGCGATCCATCCTAAATTCCTAACGGTCAAGATTTCCACTTCTTGCGATGCTTCTATAACGACCATTGTTCTTCACCACAACTTCTTCTCATGGCTCCGAGTAGAAAGTTCTTTGACTAAAACAACGTCAGGTGTGTTTGGAGTTTTGATTGTTTATTTGTGGATAGTGCACCTAAATCAGTACAACTTTAATTCTGGTGACGATCTCTCAACGATAACCCACCCCAACGATGATAAGCCTTACAAAAGTTTGGCGCTACAACGACAAAACCGACCTTCTTATCTAATATTATCACTTTGTCGATGGACACGGCAGACCTGTTCAGACAAGCCTTGGGCTCTGTCAATAGAGCTCGCGATGCGAAGTCCCTTCACGCAAGAGAGAGCTCGCACGAAAGCGAGGATAATTCACCGAGGATTGCACATACCTTGACTGCCTGCTGCAGATGCCGCCAGGTTTGTAATACACTAGCCATTCTACCAATTAATAGTATAGATATACTGATGATTTTTCTGTTATTCTTCAGAGGAAAACAAGGTGTGATCCGAATTTACCACGATGCTTGCCTTGCGAGCGTGCGGGGGCAGTATGCGAGTACTTCGATACAACGAAAGGCAAGAAAATCTCTAGGACATATGTGATAAAACTGCAAGAAAAAGTTCGGGCACTTGAGATGGAACTTAGTCAATTGGTTGAAGAAGAGGGGAATCCCCCAGACTCGGAAGATATTGTACGCCCTGGTGGCTTGATCCGACTTAACGACGATGATGAAACGCCACGATACTTGGGGCCTTCAAGTGGCATTGCGATGACTCGGATAGTGATGGAGGAGGCAAAGAAATACACAGATACCAGAAGTATACGAGAGCTCGTGCCTGAAGTACGGCAACGTCGAACTCCTGCACAGTCCCCAGATATAGCCTCGGAACGAAAGAAATCTTATCCTATGATATCTGCCGTACCGGCGCCAACATTACCAAGTCGCCTAGTGACCGATAAATTGGTGGAGGTATTTAGTCAGAAAGGTCAGTCAATGAATTTCTTTCCATCTTTCTGTTTTGCCGAGTAGTGAATTGCTTCATAGCATTTGTGTTTTTCGTGATAACAATGGTACATTTGAAGGATAAAGGTGAACTGAGTGAAGTCTCAAGAACATGCGTGTCTTTTCAAGCTGCTAACCATGCTTTGGCGAAGAAGCCTTGTCACATATTGCTGATTGTGAGCTCAATTTTGGCTTATACCCTCATCCGCATTGTTACGTTGGACTCCTCTAATTTTCGCTAACCACAACACAGCCCAGTATATGCTCCCTACTTTACACGAGCCTACGTTCGCCAAGAATCTTCAAGAAGTTTATGATGGAGATAACGATCCATATAAGAATTTCGTCCTTCGCATGGTTCTAGCTATAAGCATGCAAAAGCTGGACATGCAGTATGCAGGCCTCGCTGACAGCTATTATTTGGCTGCTATGGGATACATTGAAGATGTTATAAGAGCAAAAGACATCAAGACGCTACAGTGCCTTGTTCTGATTGCTCAATATTCTATGCTTACTCCCACTCGCACTGCTATATACTATATTGTCGGACTTGCTACGAGACTGTGTCAACAGTTAGGTCTAGCGGAAGAAAAGACCATTACTCAAGGGGTATCTATTGGTCTAGTTGATCCTTTACAGCTCGATATGCGACGAAGACTCGCTTGGATTGTCTTATCTATGGAGCTTGGTTTAGCACAGTCAATGGGCAGGCCGAATGCTTTCGCAATTGGGAGAGACCATTTAGACATACAGTTTTTCCAAACAGTAGATGATGAGTATATAACTGCTGATGGTATCCTTCCTGGTCCCATGTCAGATAAGAAGCGGTTAGCTATCCACTTCTTTCGAATGAGACTTTTGCAAGCAGAGATCAGGAGAACGCTCTATTTGCGAAAAAGAAACGAGCCGAAAAATGAGGAGCATCCTTGGTATGCCCAGATGCTTCAGAAACTGGGAGATTGGCTCGAGGCATCTCCTGAAAAGCCGGCATGGAGTAAAACCTGGTAGGCAATATTTTCCTACTCAATGATAGTCAAATGCGACTCAGCTTAGCCCATTCGAATATTAATCTCCCCAAAACACGGTTGTGCTGATAAACTTTTTTAGGTTTAATGGGAGGTACAATACAATGATAATTTTCTTGTTTCGTCCTTCACCTCAAGTTCCCCAGCCGTCCTATCATTCCGCGATAATGTGCTATGATGCAGCTTCAAGTAACATCAGGACGCAAAGCGAACAAATAAAAACCGCCATGATAGACTTGACATGGCCATTTCTCCTATCGCTATTCATGGCCATAAACACAGTACTATGGTCTATTTCGTATTCTGAAGTTCGCGCTCTCCACACAAAGGAAGAGCTTGAAGAGCATATTTCTTTAGCTTTAGACATCGTTGCACGTTCTCGCGAACGGTGGCCAGGAACTCAAGCAACATCAGAACTTTACATGACTCTCACCAAGGCATGTCTCAAAAGTTATGAACTTGGCGATAGTTCGCTTTCATCCTTTTCTGCCACTTCCCCATCGCTGACCGACGCAAACTCGCCGTCTGCATCCGAACACTCCAGTGCAACATCAACCTCACTTCCTCACTCGCAACAAAATGCGCAGCATAACAATGTGTATCAATCCCCCCCGCAATTCGGATACGTCTTCAACCAAATGCCAGAGCAAATACCTCCATATGACTACAGCCATCCCTTACCTCCGTTGCAACCGTCTTTCCGTTCCAACTCAATCTTTGTAAGTCCCTCTAGTGGGCAATCCGACCGTCGATTTAGCTACTTTCCACCAGAATTTACACAACCACAGCAACCGCAATCTTATCCTATGCCTTGGGGTCCAGTTTCAAACACACAGCAGCATCAAATGCCACCTCAAGCGCCCCTACCGCCAATGCAGCATTCGTTAGTAGCAAATATGCCTTATTTTCCGCAACCTGAATACTACAACTTCCCGCCTCATTTGTTTTCACAAGACAACTTCGAAGCAGGACTGAGATCAGGTAGTCTGAGTCAAGAACAACAAACAGAATTGATGCACAGCTTAGAGACTGAAGGGTTGACGGAGATTAACAATTTTATGAATCACGTCCCACAGTATGAGCACCCCATCAAATATGAACAGTAATCTAATTGATGAATGACCTTTGTGGTTAGGTTCCGATCATAAGTATTAGTTTAGAAAACAACGCCTGTACCATAGCCACGCTCCCCCGCAAGGCTTGAATGTTTTGTTGCGATTTTCCATTTTATTTGATATCCACATCGAGATGAGCAAACGAGCTACGAAATCATTACTCGGTGTTAGGTGTTGAGTGTTGGGTTTTACAGAAGGGACCGACTTCACAGTGTCATGGGTTCTTTACATATATATCTATCATTCAAATCTTAAAGTCACAAACTGTACTACGTAGTTACTCATGGAATGCATTCAGAGACCCGAGTATTATGCTTTGCATGTTACTATTGTATGTTGGTATCTATACCTTCTTTCCCTGGGCTTGGAATGCCTCTTCCACTGCGTCAGCCATCTCTCCTAAAGTGCTGAACTTCCATGTATAAGCGACTTCATCCTTCAATTTTTCATAATCCTGACCTTCGTTTCCCCTATCAATCCAAACTCCAGTCATATCCATTTTCTTCACAGGCACATGATCGGCTCGCAAACCTAGGTTAACTCCATCAGTAACGTTCGTCCCATTTACATATTCTCCAAATCCTTCTCATCCAGTCCGCTCTCCAACATAATAAGAAGAGAAACTCACTCTGCGCTGTGTGCAAAATCTCTTCCTTCTTCACCCCCAAATCCTCTCGAACATGCTCAATCAAAAACTCAAAATTTCTCAAATCAGGCTTATAACTCCCGATCTTCTGGGCCGTATACACTGCATCCCATCCTACATCCATATTATTTCTGATCGTCCCTTCTATAGATTCTTCATTAATATTCGACAGAATGACGAGTTTATAATACTTATGCAATTTCTGCAGCGCGGGAACGGTATCGAGAAATGCGGGCCAATTTGGAATCTTTTGTGAGAATTCCTGGGCTTCGGATTCGAGAGTCGAGAGTGAGGGGGGAGGGGCAAGGGGGAGAGATTGCGCGTAGGAAAGGTAGGCGAGATGTAGGATAGAGGGGTAGGGGAGTGTGGGGTGAGTTTTTTGGAGTTCGTGTTCGTGGTTTTGGAAGGCTTGAAGAGTCGAGGCGCGGGAATTGAGATAGCTCGATTTGAGGGGTTCGGGGAGTCGGGAGAGAAGGGGGTGAAGACCAGCGAACAGTCCACCTGGAGAGGAGGGGGTTAGTTGCTCGGTGGGTTTATGGAGGGAGGAAGATTCGGTGCTTGTGTGAATATGGTTCCATGCTGTGATGGTAGAAAGATGTAAATGAGAGAACAAAGAAACGCACCTTTCTCGTCGATTAACGTGGAATACACATCAAAAGATAACAGTTTAAAATCTGTCAGTTTCCTCGGATCATTGGGGTCGACTTTTCCCGCCATTTTGCTCGTACTTGATGGTAATTTTGTTTCAATACTTCAATGCTTTAGTACTCAGTGATTCGGGATTGATCTCAATATAACTATGCAATCAAAAGCAAACCAATGCATTATCCCAAAGTAAAACAAGAGCAAACCACCTTTTATAGAACTTCTCTCCATCTCTTGCTTACAATATCACCTGGGTACAAACACCGATGCAAAAATGTAAAGATGACAAGAAACCCCGCACTTAGCCAGGCACCGACGTGATCTACAGGCTCACTCACCCGTTACTTTCGCCATAATTACGACGTCAAACCAAACGTATGGTACCATGGTTCTACAACAGGGAAAAACGACTATAGGCTTCTACGGATAAATTGGATAAGATTGATGTCGAGTGAAGGGCGCCCGTGACATGCAATGTAGATCGCTTCTTCTATTCACCCCTGTTGTTATTTTCGACGTAGGATGATATGTGTGGAATTTATAGCTGGTGTATTGTATCTATCGCTTAATGGCTTGATTGATGCATTTTCAACTCGTAATAGGTACGCTAAGGTAAGAGTTGTCACTTCTCTTGGATGACACGCTAATCGCAAATATATATACACATAATTGTAGATTTTGGACTGCCTCATTTCATAATGATTTGCCGCATGTCCAAAATTGTGTGTCAAATTGGTATCCAGTGCGAACTGAGACAGGCAATCAGTCGACTTCCTCCTCAACCCTCTCGAACTCTTCATTGCCTCCTCCCTCCCTATCAAACTTCGTTTTTTGAGTAGCGGCTTCTGACCCATTAAGGCCATTCACACTACTCTTCCCCTTCCCCCTGACACCTCTTTTCTTCTTCTTTAGCCCAGTACTATCACCTCCAGGAGGGGCTTCCCGGATCCATCTAACAATCGCTTGAGCCCTATCAGTACTTATAGGATACTCTTTTCCATCTTCCTGCGCCCATCTCTTAGGCATTTCTCTTCCCTCGGCCTTCCTAGCTTCCTCTTCCTGTCTTCTCTGTCTAGCCGCTACTGCTGCATGAAAACTGGCTTCATCATGAACACGATCATCTTCAAGTGCTTCCATGATAGCTTGCTGCTTTAATCTCTCTTTCTTTTCCGCAGCTGTCTCTTTTTGTTGATTGCTCGGAGTTTGACCTGGTAACGGCGCGGGTGCGCAAAGAGTTTCCCATGATGCGGCGAGAGAAATCCAATTGTCATTACGGCGAATTACTTCAATCCAGTCAGCGCGAGATGGCGATCTTGAGGCTTGAAAAATGGGGTAGCCGTCGCAAACGCGAGAAAGTCGCGCAACCATATGGGCGTGGCGCTGGAGTTCACGTGCGGAGGTCTGCACGAGACAGTGACAAAGTAAGAGGGAATGAAGGGCATCAGTTAGAAGGGGGTGATATGTGAGGGCTTCATGACAATCGGCCTGGGCGAGTATGTGCTGGGCTGCCTCGGATTGAGATGCGCGAAGTTGTTGCTTAGTTGTTAGAGTTGTGGCTGTTTCTGGGTAAGGAGGAAGATCGGCTGGTGGAGTAGAAGAGAACAGAGATGAGATTTGATAGACTTTGGGCGGAGGTAAAGAAGGCAAATCGGGTGGTCGAGAAGTGCTAGATTGAGGACGACTTCTTCCGTTATGGCCAACATGAGGTACGAGTGCATCGGACAATTGACCATTACTCAATGACGCGTTGCTTTCTAAATCAAGGCCCCGCTTACTATGCTTGCTTTGAGGTGGCCGAGGAATTTTGTAACCATTCGCAGCTAAATTTACCTTGCGAACGAATTCTTCCGTGATCTCAGCTGGAAGGCCAGGGGTGTAGTCCAGATGCGACAGATATGCTACATAATCTCTTAAAGCCCTCTTTGCATTTGTCTTCACAACTTTCCGTGCCTCCAGACGTTTTCGATGTGCTTCTTTATCAGCTGCAGATAGCCCGGGCTCTTCATTTGACGTGCCGTTCACACCATTTGTCGTTCCATTAATTTTCTCTCCATTACTTGTGTCTTCATTACTTGTCGCACCGTTGGTGGGCCAGGGACTATTCATGGCCTTGTCTATAGCCTCGAATGTAAATAAGTCACCGTGATGGTGGGACGAAGGCGGTAGAGCAGCATTAACGTGTTGACATGCAATAGTTAAGTAAACACCGGCACGGTGAAACAGAAGTTGGGTCTCAAGACTACTCGGGTGGTCCTCTTCATCTAACTTGAACTCGTCTCTCCATCTACCACCATTGTTTCGCTGTGCTTCTGCGGTGACTTCACTTGCTAGCTGTATTTGCTGTCGGCCCGCTTTATGCTGGTTCTGGTAATATCTACAGACTGATAAAGCAGAAGTAAGATCTTGCGCCGCTCCCACAAAATCCTCCTTGAATATCTTTGTAACGGCTCGAGTCCTTAATATTTCTGCTTCACTTGGCCTATCTGCTATTACTTCATCCAATGGTGTTAAACTTGTACATTCTGCCAGCTGCCGCGAAGGAATCTTCTCATGAAAGAAGTGAACGTATTTGGCATCCGAATCATTGGGATTTCTCTGTAGGACAAGCTGGGCCACATCCTCCAGTGTAGAAGCAGATTGCATCGTCGCGACGCTACATGCGATCTCATCCAGATGATATGCCTTGGATAACTTTTGTGTAGCCTGTTCCCGCATTCGATGTTTTCGTTCCTTACTCAATTTCGCATTCCCCCCTCCTCCCCCAATCCCCAGGCCCAGCGCTGTCCCCCCATTCCCTAATAAGCCATTTCCAGCATTCAAGGAGTTCGAGAGAGAAGAAGATGTTACACCACTGGCGGCGCGCACTGCGAGATTCGTGGCATCGTCAACAAGCTGTCGGATTTTAAGAATATCGAAGAAGACCGCGGGGTCGATCGGTCGGGGTCGAGGAAGGGCATAATTATTATTCGCGAGAGCTTCGAGAACTTCAGGGGGCAATTGTAGCCATGGTCCATGGAAAGAAGAGATATAACGCCAATGTCTGCGAGGGAAATATTAGTCGGATGGTTTAAATATAAATGCGGGACGCGCATTGAGGCAAATTGGAAAAAAATGATGATGCACAGTTTCGCCTCATAAGTTCAGGCATGGCATCTGCAAAACAGCCATGACATCTGCGCCTAATTGTGTAATAGGGGATCGATATTGTAAACAATTGACATACTTGTTGCGACAAATAATAAGTGCAGATGTTGAGGGTTGTTGCGTGGGCTTGGTATCTTTTGTTTTCGTCTTTGTTGATGTAGTTGATGCTGGTAATGGCGCAGAAGCCGAGGGAACCTGGATTTCTGGGGAATCGCCGTTATTTTGGCTCTTATTCTTCTTCTTGGCCATGATTAAGATATCTCTTCAGTTATATTGGAAATAAATAAATCATGGTAATACCAAAATACCTCCCGAGACAAAATTTGGTTGATAGCACAAGCAATTTCAACCGAGATTTTTGCACGCTATGAAATATATGTCCATCTTTTAGATGGTATATACGGTTCTTTGATCTCCATCTGAAGTATATTCAATATGAAAGTACAGCCAGGCTTTCATAATCATCTTTCATTATTTCGGACAAAGTAATTACGACTATATAAAACACCACCTCGTATCTTCTACTTTCGTTCTCGCTACTGATCTTCTGAAGCCGAATTGCGCTAGGGATATACCAGAAGATTCAACGCGAGGAAAACGCCAATGCGACCACGCAACGCTATGATTCCACCCGCTGAATGCATAAAACCTGTAGATATTAAACGCGACAATATGATAATAAACTATTTCGTGTCTTGTTGTTCAAGAACTGAGGGCAAGACATGCATCGACTGCCAGACCAACCCTAAATTAACAATTAGTATGAGTCTTTAGGGGAGTCTTCTTGAAGGGGCTAATCCTCACCTTCCCTCTTTTTGGGTGACCACATCACTAATAATTTCCCTGTCTAAATCTGGAAACATTCCTGCAAGAGTCTCTACAACATTCTCGTGCTCTGCGCGCTGAAGGCGATGTGCTTCTGCAGCCTCGGCACTTGCTTGTCTTGCAGCTGCATCTTCAGCTGTCATCCTATTCCTAGCGTTTGATTCACGTTCACTAGGCCTCCGGTGTGGGGGCTGGAGCCCGTCCATGCTTACTCGTGGAGATGGAGTCATTCGCGGCGTATTCCCCGGATTAGGGGTCCTCGCGGGCCCACTGTAAGGGGAAGGGTCGTCCGAGAACATTCTTCCTATGGAAGAAAGTGGTTTCTGGATAGTACGAAGCAGACCGCTCATGGCAGCTTTCTCGTCCATGCCATCCCCAGCTTCATTCTCGCTTGATGATGTTGATCTTCTGGGGGCTGACGACTCGCCTTCCATGGAATGTCGAGGGGTTACTTCGGGGCGACTAAGAGCGGATTTCTCAGAAAGCTGTGTTGGCGGACTGTTTTGGACAGGACTCAAAGCAACTTCAGCTTGATGCTTTTCGGCAATGGCGGATACAGCAGCTTCAACATTTCGTTCAAAGTCTTCATCGCTTATTGTAAGAGTTGTTCGGTCCAAGTTTTCGATAAATTGGACAGCGCCCATCTTGGAAAGAATTAATGTTGTAATGCTCGAATATGCTTGAAGTGACTAACCAAAGATGAAAGATAATATCCTGCCTCTCCTCCTAGCTTTTCTTGATTCCTAAACCTAAGAATATATTGAACGTTGGATACAAGATGCTCGGGGTTTGCTTGAAGTACAACGTAGATTAGGAGAGGCATAAATGAATCCGCCGATGAATCTGTTTTTGAATGTTTGAGTAGCCCTGAATGAATTTAGTAAGATTGTTCAGTAAAATAACCAGCTTTAGGAGTTACCAAAAATCACTTTGCAACAGTTCAGAACACATATTATCTTGTCCCGTGGAGCTCTGTAGGTTTTGATCTTCAGAATTTCTAGTGAAATGATTAGCAGCAATATCTAATCTTACACGAATTCCAATCTTACCTTGTTGTGCCAAAATTAAGAACCGTTTTCCACTGTCGCCAACTGGTGGTATATCTAAATGCTCTTCTTTCACCCAACCGTAAATGCTGACTTTCTGAGCAAGAATGTCATCCCTCTCGACATCTTCTTGATGTTGTCCTCTTCGACCGGGACCCATGGGACGATCAGCACCCCGCCTTCTTGGCTTTGCGCCTGGGATAGGCTGGGGTGGAGGAATTGCTGGAGAGAACGTTTGAGTATATAGCCTATTCATAACTAATTTTTCCATGCCTTCACGCGCATTATCAAACTCTGCATCCGAAACTTCACGCCATACCTCGCATTGGGCCATTTTATTAGTGATAAAAGCCAAAAAATCGCCTATTATTTTGACTTGCTCATGTACCATCCATTGTTTCTTTGCGAATTCCTGTAGAAATGACCGTAAGAACTTCGCTACGGGATCCGCTGTTCTGTGCCTTAGCTGTTCCAAGAATCGATGGAAATCGAAAGGTAGGTCCGGTTCAGGTTCTGGCTCGGGAGGTGGGGGCCGATGCAAAGGAGGGGGTGATAATGGAGTATCTGTGGAGGAATAACGATCGTCTTGCATTGTACCAAAGCTACGTATAGAGTCTGGTTTCGGTGGGATAGCTGGGCCGACGTCAGAGTCGTTCCTCGTTCGTTGACCTGATGAAGGAGCCGATGATATTTGTAAATCACCTATGCTCTGGCTTAGAATATTTGCATTCAAGGGTTCCAGGCTCGATTTGCGAGGTGGGTGTTGTACTGGACTGCCAAGAAGCGGACCAGCAAACTCAAGACGAGGAGACATAACTTCTTCATGCCCTGGGCCTTGTCCATCCTCGCCAAATTGATCCATTATGCTTTGTATTTCTGACCTAGATCCTCCTTCTCGCTCGTCCTCACTGGCGCTGGTTTTTTCGTCGAAACCTGCGTCAGATCTCGTAGGTGATCTATCCAACCCTTCCGCATGTAAATGATGTGTTCTTGCAGTCGACGCGGATCGTGAAGGAGGCCGAGAGGTGCCAGGTGTCTTTGGGGTAGGGTCCAGATATGTTTGATCAACTAGTGACATGTTCTGCGTAGAAATATTCGGGGGACGGGTTTGAACGGGTTTCAAAGTCGCAGTAGACGATTCCATGTCTTGCTGTACAGGCTCTTCGTTGGTCGCGGTCCGTAGCTCGTCCATAGTGTTTCCTTCCGTACTTTTGCCCTTTCCCTTATCTTTCAGTGAATCCAAAGCATTATCTAGTGTCGTATTGGAATTGACTTCTGCTGGCTCGCTTCCGTCTGCCAACGGTGTCTCTTTGCCAACATCCTGGTCCTCCATGTCCTTACTGGTTGGCGAGGCTGGCTCAGCGTTGTGATTGTCAAGCTTTTCATTCGAGCTCACCATCGATGAGAGCCCCTGTGATAGTCCATCTGGGATCTGAACAAATTCTGCCGACTGTCTGGGAGACGACATACATCCGCGAGCGCCTCTGATCGGCGTTTGTGTAATTGTAGGATTGGCGGGGTATTCGAGCTTCAAGATCCAGGGTATCTTGGAGCTTCGAGAAGGAGTTTCGTAAATTCGCAGAGTGTACTCGAGTATTTTAAGAAGGATATTGAGAGCCAGGCATCGATACTTTTACTTCTCTTCTTATTGGACAAGATAATTAATTATCTTGGATGCTAAGTTTCCTCAACCCTCGACAGTGAAGTAATCTGGTCGATTCGCTAAAATGACGATCCGTAGTGCAGCACAAGGTTGAACTTAAAAATAAATTTCAAAGTCTATTTGATCCTTATCAATATCAACATCCAATATAAAATCAAACACCAGACGACAGCACAACCTTGAAAACACTTTGGTAATCTGTTATATCCACGAAGTAAATGGATTTGGTCAATTAGGAATTCACAAATCTAACAAGTTTGCAAATGTGTGGTATTTACGCGTCGATATCCACGCGAGGATTGCAAACTCCGAGTCATGCTTTGAAACACTCTCTTTGCGAAAGAGGTCCTGATCACACAGGTTTGTCACAATCAAATTATACTTCAAGTGATGGAACACAATACTTCTTGTCTTTTTTATCAACTGTCTTAGCTTTGAGGGGAGACCAGATCACTCCACAGCCATTTGATGGTTCAACCGGTGTTGACGCGTCTGCTACCAACTCTGGCTCGATCCTTTGCTGGAATGGCGAGGCATGGAAGGTTGGTGGTGAACTCGTTAATGGTAATGATGGCCAAGTCATATATGAAATGCTTCTAAAGGCTGTTTCAACAGCTACCTCGGCATCAGATGCGACACCTGCTGTGGTTAAGAGTTTACGAAGCATTTCTGGACCGTTTGCATTTGTCTTCTGGGATAGTATTCACGGTTCTATATATTGTGGCCGAGATCGCCTTGGTCGCAGATCTCTCCTTTATAATTTTGATGATGAATCCGGGGATCTGGGACCAGCTGGATCTATAGAGTTTGCAAGTACAGCGGATCCCGCCAAAGGCGATTGGAAAGAAATTGAAGCAGACGGCATTTACAAATTTTCCTGTGTTGATAAGAATACATTTCCTTCATCAATGTCTGATTCACAAGATAATTCTCTTTCGAGATCACTATTGCCATATCAAAAGTTCGATTGGGAGGATCTAGAAGCTGATTCGTCGGTATGCATTCCTTATTATTCTCAAATATTTTGTCGTTTAACTACGATTCTGTTCGGATATGGTCAGTACTAAATCAAAGTTTGCAGTCTCCTTCACTCGGCAAGTTCAACAAAACTATCGAAAATGATAGTCATATACTCGGCCTTGATTCCCCATCAGTGATGTCATTACGACATTATTTATGTGAGTCTCTGAAACCTAGGATTTTGACTATTCCTACTCCTCCAAGTATAGGTCACACTCACAATGTCAGGCTTGCAATGTTATTTTCAGGTGGACTTGATTGCACAGTTTTGGCAAGATTGGCACACGATCTACTACCATCAGATCAAGAAATTGATCTTCTCAATGTTGCATTTGAGAATCCTCGTGTCATTAAAGCTGCACAAACTGGACCTCGGCTGAAGAAAGGGGCACAAACTCCGCCTCCAGATACAACTCAAATACTGGATAATAAAGTTTCTCCATATGAGCTGTGTCCTGATAGAGAAACGGGGAGGAAAGCTCATCAAGAGCTTCAAAGTGTTTGTCCTGGCCGAACATGGAGATTTATTGCAGTGAGTCGATAAATTAACTCGACGTTAGTTCTCAAGAGTTGACGTGAAGCAGATAAATGTCCCTTATACAGAAACAATGGAGCACAGAGCAAGAATTGTAGACTTGATACATCCACATAACACCGAAATGGATCTATCAATAGCCTTTGCCTTATATTTCGCGTCTCGCGGTGTTGGGTTAGCATCGCAAGGCAATTCTTCCGAGGAATCCCTATACACAACACCTGCACGTGTTCTTCTTTCTGGACTCGGCGCAGATGAATTGTTCGGTGGTTATACACGACATGCAACCGCATTCAATCGGAATGGCTTCTCTGCTCTCTTAGACGAACTAGAATTAGATGTGAATAGACTTGGTAAACGCAATCTCGGTCGAGATGATCGTGTAATCTCGCATTGGGGAAGAGAAGCTCGGTTCCCATACTTGGATGAAGATTTAGTCAAGTGGGCTGTCGAGTCTCCTATATGGGATAAATGTGGGTTTACATCTGAATCACGAGGCCCTGAGACACCAGATATAGAGTCGGGTAAGAAAGTTTTAAGACTCTTGGCTTATGATTTGGGTATGACATCAGTTGCTACTGAGAAAAAACGTGCTGTGAGTTTTACCTACCGATTTCACATTTCTGAACTATTACTTACATCACCAGATACAATTCGGTGCCCGAACAGCAAAGATGGAAATTGGACGAACGAAAGGGACTACATTAATTTCATAAAATCTCTCATGCATATGCAAATTAAACCCATTCAAATATCCTGTCAAGCTTCTTCCTAATCTCACACCCCGTCGGCTATGATGAAGAACCAGATACTGCTGAATCGTTTCGTGTGCCAACGGGAGCTCATTCACATGTGATTTTCTTCTCGCGTGTTTAAATCTTTGCATTTATGTAGAGATGGTAACCAGAGAGGAATCATAGAATGCCGTTGGATTCAAACACGGACGTTTATGAAGTAGTAAAGGCAAGTCTGAGCCAACGTATTTCTCACGTGTACGAAATGTTATCAATTGTTTAGGTTTTCTTTAAAGATCTGTTCATGAGTGGAAATATATTAAAAATAGTACCTAGGTCATAAGAAGTACTGGGCTCGAAGTGCTCTGCTCATGACTATTTCGTTTTGGATTATCCGAAGTGATATCTTCCAAAAAAGCTGCTACCTACCTAGGTATAGATGATAAGTTCAAATGAACGGGAAATCAATTCAATCCTGTACATTTCCTCTCCACAACCCACTCTCGTGTTCTTTTTCTCCTAAACACCATATCACCCATTCCAATTTCCTTCATTCCATCATCTCCATCATGATTCAGCAAGCCACAACCCCGCAAATCCAAAGCCCCTATTCCCCAACTCCGGAAGGCACCACCCACTCCCGTCCCCGTCCCTTTCCCCTTCCTCTACCACCTCCTCCACACACCCAAATATAAATCCTCATAACCCATCCCCCTCGCCCTGTGTCCATGGCGCAGTGGCACAATAAATGTTTAATTCGTCATACTTTTACATTTATGCAACCAAGGGGAGTAGACGTCGTGAGACACAGATACCTACTAGAGGGGCCCGCTGGTAGGTATTTGCGGAGTTTCTTGTGTTGCGTGGGGTCTGGGGGTTTGTGTAGATAAATGGGCAATTCGTCATACTTGCACATTTATATGTTTGTATGGGTAGTTACTCGAGGGGCTGGAATTTTCGGATGGATATCGTGGACTTGAGGACTTGAGTTTGTGGGGTTTGGGGTATAAAGGATGTACATCGGACGCGGTGGAACCTTTTTGGAGATTTTGGATGGGGAGATGAGATATGGAATGGAATGGCATTCTTGGATTTCTTTTTTCTTTCTTTTGGGGGGATTGATTGATGAGTGGATTAAAGTGTGTGTATTGTGTGGGTGGATGGGTGGGTAGGTGGACAATTTGAGGAGAATGAAGAAGAGGAAGGCGCAGGGAGTGAGGAGAGAAATCAAAGTGGAAGGTACGATTTTATGATGGTGGTTAAGGAATGGATATGAGTTTATCGATATGGAATCTAAGTCTCAAGGTATTTATCATATCTCATCACTTCTCTTGAGGTCCAATTGTTTCTTTCGTATTTTTGGATTTATAAACCCAGTATGTGCGTGTTCATCTACCTACTAGGTACCTAATAGTCTACCATCAACACAATTCCATGATTTAGAGATTGTTGAGATCAAATCGAGACTCCAAATCTTGATTTCTGGGAAACTTGACAAGAGAAAGAAAGTTCTTTCTTTCCATCCATCCATCCATGCCGTCATGTATGTTTTTCTTACGTAGATAATATTGATATTGATTCATGTCAACAATATGATACAAAACAGCAACGAGATAATAATTCTAGAGCGGCGAAAATAGAGGAGGAAAACTTTTCTCTCTACTTCGAAGGAGTACTGGGTATGAATGAATGAATGAATGAATGATACGATTGTATGTAGGTACCTACTTTCTTGTTTATTTCTGATCTGAATTGAATTGAGTTAGTTGGTTGGTTGTTTTAGAGACTTGGATGGTAGAGTTAAGTAGAGATTTAAGTTGAAGTATACGATATATGGGATTTGGGGAAGAGAAGAGAAGAGAAGAGAAGAGAAGAGAAGAGAAGTGAGAAAGATACATACATACATATATCTAGTATGTATGAATATGGGAGTTTGGTTTGAATACTCACTTGTGTCGATTTCATTCATTTTCATTTTCATTTTCATTTTCATTTTCATTTTCATTTTCATTTTCATTTTCATTCCTTTCCTTTCCATTTTGTGAAAATATATGAAAACGCATGAAAATACATACGAGGCATATCACTCGAGAATGGGGGATGAAGTATAAATACCTAGGTAGGTAGATGGTAAATAGATGTGGAGAACTCAATGAGGGAGGACTTCTTGAAAATTGAAATGTATGCGAGTAGATGGGTGGCTTTGGGATGGGATGGAGGGGCTTGGAAATGTTAATGGGGGTTTGTATGTATATATGTAGATATATGTAGATGTAGATGTAGATGTAGATGTAGATGTAGATGTAGATGTAGATGTAGATGTATATCTTCGACGTCCTAGTTCATCTACCCATCTACCTACCTACCAACTCAATCCCTCTCCCATGAATATCACATTATACATATCCCATAATCATTCCACGATAAACACCAATGAATAGGTATGGTAAGAAGATATACGGTAGGTAGGTACCTATCTAGATAACCTAATAACACACACACATCCCAAATACCCATCCATCCATCCATCCTCACCTAGGTAAATACCTAGTAGTTCACTCTTGAATCACCTCACCTCACCAGTTCGTTTCTACTATCTATCTACCTACCCACCTACCTACCTAGTATCCAGCATACATGCATGCAAATAATAACAACGCTTTCAACTTCCATTTCCACTTCCCAAATCGATATTCTATACCTGATGATAATCATCCATCCCCATCTCCATCCCCATCTCCATCCCCATCCTCAACCCCTCCCCCCTCTCTCCTCATTTCCTCATCTCCACTCCCATCTCCACTCCCATATATCTTTCCTCCCTCACAAACCACCAGGTATTATCCTTCTATCCTTCCACCTTTCCCTCTCTCTCTCTCTTTCTATCCTTTCTCTCTCCTCAAGCATCCCTACCCATCTCTACCCATCCACATCCAAATCCACATCCACATCCCTCCCCTTCCTCCCTACCCCAGAATACCCACTCTCCCCTCCCCTCGCCTCCCCCGGAAATCCCATTTCCATCACGTAATAAAATAGCGTAAGAGAAACCTTTCCAACACCCATTGTTTAGGGTTTAAAATTACTCTGATGATATCGTAATTCTTCATTAAATACCTACATATACATATACATATACATATACATATACACATATACATATAAATATATATATAAGTGTAAGTTCCAGGAGACCAAGTGATTTCGTTTGTTATTTTTGTTCCGCGTATTCCTCCTCGTATTATCGTTTCCTCCACCTATCAATCGTCAACATTATTTTCGAAAATGGAGAACTCGTTTCAATTCCAATATCAATATCAAATTCACATATTCAAATACAATCACACACTTTCAAAAATTCATTAAAATCATTTGATATCGTTGGATCCCAATTTCCTCATCATTGTCTGCTACGGTACATACAAATCAGATTCCGAATCGAGATTGAAAAAGGAACACCACGCAAGAAGAAAAAAGCCTCACTCCTCCATCCCGTAACCAACTTTTTCACCATCCATTCAATGGTCAATAAATACAAAAAGTCAGAAACGACACGCAAAAGTTGCATGTATAGTCACTGTACAGATGTATGCCGTAAGTAAACCTCAGTTTCATACATCAAAGAAAAAACATTGAAGGGAAAAGAAAAAATGTGGTATCTCGAGTGAGTTGCTAGCTTTCTTGGGTTGGGAAAAAAAATAAACATTGAAATTTGATATCGTGGCGAAGAAGTAGGTAAACAGAAAGGAAAATAAAATTAAGGATCATTAATCATGTGATCAAGACCATATCTATGCGAAGTCGCTGTACGCCTAAAAAGACGAAAGACAAAGGCTAAAAACTGAAGTTAATTATCAAAGTTGATAATTTAAGCTTCCATGTCTTGAGCGGAATGTCTAGCTTCCTTCTCATGATGAGGAGAAGGAGTGGTAGCGGTATCGCGACCAGAGTATCTGCTTCCAGTCTCGGATGTATCGTTCAAGACCTCACGAGTAAGCTCAACGTAATCGTAAGCAAACTCACCAATCTCAGCATCATCGATACCGAGAATTTCAGCTTCTTCGGTAGCGCGGAGGGAGAGACCTGGGATGAGGTTCATGATGAAGAGAATAATACATGTTCCGACAAAGGAGTAAACACCACCGGAAACAGAATCGGCAAGTTGGTATCCGAGTTGGACCCAGTTTCGGTTAAGCCATCCACCTGGAATCTCGGTGAAACCGTCAAGATGAGCTATGTAATCAGCGGCGAAGAAAGCAGTGAGAATGTTTCCGATGACTCCACCAACGGCGTGTTCAGCGAAGATATCGAGAGCATCATCGACACCGAGGACGAACTTGAGCTTGGTAGCATAATTGGCACCGGCAGCTCCGACAACACCATAGATGATGGAAGCCCAAGCTGGAACGAAACCAGACCCTGGAGTGATAGCGACGAGACCAGCAATAACACCAGAGCAGAAACCGACGGTGGACCATTTGCGCTCAAGACGGTAATCGAGGACACACCATGTAATACCACCAACACAGGCAGCTAAGTTGGTAACGACTGCGGCCATAACAGCACGCATATTGGCTGCAAGAGCGGAACTAAAGAATACAAGTGTCAGTTTTTTGTCTACAAAGTTTATTGTTCTTCAAGTCATGTGCAATGAAACCTCAAGCAAATTTGCATGTTTCATCACACACGAGTTGAGTAGCCGAAAAAAAATGGATCAAACATACCCAGCATTGAAACCAAACCATCCAACCCATAGGAAAACGGTTCCGATAACAATGTGTGTGACGTTATGTGGGCGGTAATTCAATTCGTGGGTACCATGTCCACGACGTTTGCCCAACATGATACTGTATGCGAGAGCTGCACAGCCCGAAGAAATATGCACGGGAGTTCCACCAGCAAAGTCGAGACCACCCATCTTGAAAACCCATCCAGAAGCGTTCCAGGTCCAGCAAGCAATTGGATCGTAGATAATGGTTGACCAAACGAACATGAAAACAATGGTTGGAAGCATGCGACCACGTTCGGCGACGGCACCGACTGCGAGAGCTACAGTGATGGCGGCGAACATACCCTGGTAGACGGCGAACATGAGATCGGGAATTTTGGTAGAACCAACAGATGGTGCTCCAAGGACATTTCGGAAGCCGACTATTCGAATCGAGTGGTTAGTCTTTACTGTTGTCCCATGTTCTAGAAGAAGTTGTACTCACTATTTTCCAAGTCACCAATATATTTTCCAGCGCTGTGAGAGAAAGCGAGCGAGTAACCCCAGAAGAACCATTGGAAAGAAACTACTGCGGTAGCCATGATTGAAAGCCAAATCAAAGACAAAGCAGACTTTCTACGAGCAAGACCGGAATAGAAGAAACTGTGAAGATGAAAAGGTTAGTCGCTGTGGTACAGCCATGGATCTTTTGGAAGCACATACCCGACACCAGGAATCATGAGCAAGACCAAAGCAGTGGAAGTGATCATCCAAGCAATGTCACCAGCCTGTTACACTTGGTTAGTTCTGAGGTTTCATTTGAGGAGTGTTGTGTACAAAGACTTACATCATAAAAGATGTTGAGATCCTCAGTCAATGAATCACCCCCCGCGGCATTTGTACCATTGTATTCGACAACCATCTTGAATACACTTGACCTCAGCCAAAAATTGTGAACTCTACTTGAGCAAGTGAGGTGTAGCTGTCTTCCGATCTGACTAATAAATCATGCAAGGAGAGAAGGATTGGTTGTCGTGGCTCGCAAAGAAGCTCACAGATCGAAAGGTTGTTGAGGGAAGAGGAAGAAGAGGAAGGTTGTAGATACTAAAGAGTATTATACCACGATGGCCGAAGTCGGATAAGGCACTAGGCTGTGAATAGGGCTGTGAGGATTGAATGGAAAGATAACGGGCGAAGTCGGAAAGAATTAATTATATAAAGAGATGATTGTGAAGAGTTGCAAAGGTGAGAAGGCGTAAGGTTGTGTGGGAACCTTGTTGGTGAATTTGATCTCGTGATCCAAGCCCAAGGTGTATGAGGGAAGCTTTGAGTGAATGTGAGAGTGAGAGTGAGAGTTGAGAGTGAAGATAGCTATAGGACCAAATGAGTGAGGAGTGATATTGATTAATCACTGACCAAACCCAAGTTACCCTTTGTGATTCTTTCGTTCCTTTCGAGTCTTCGACACCACTGGAGGGAAGTACAACAACGGAAAAAAGGAAGAAGACGAGGAGGAGGGGGAAGGGAAATAGTTTTATGGATTCCCAATCAAATCAAAGAAAGCAGCAATTTACAAGCACAGGAATAAAGCTGTGAATCTGCCCAGACAAAGCTACTAGTATCCCATGTCATGCCATGCTTACATCCAACCTTATCCGAAGCTGGAGCCTGTACGTGCAGATGAGAAGTTAGTCGAGAAGGTGTGGAGGTCTGGAGGTGTATCATGACAAGGAAGCCGAAGCCGAACCCGTTATGTGACTAGGAAGTAGGATAGCAGGATAGCAGGATAGCAGGATTCCACCAAAAGAAAGAAAGGAAGGGAAGGGAACGGAAAAGATAAGTCGATGCTGCGATTTAAAATAGCCATCTGATTCGTCTTTTTTTTTCTTTTGCGTCGCTCGTAGCTAGATAGTCTAGATAGTCTAGATAGTCTAGATAGTCTAGATAGTCTAGATAGTCTAGATAGTCATTCATATTATTATTATTCTTGTTATTACGACGTGTCTAGGGAGTCACCCCCAGGACCAATGGCTGATCTGTTGGATAGGGAGAATCTTTAATCTCTGTGAACCTTTTCGCCTTATCCTCTTTGGGCGTGCGTAACATGTGAAGAGGTGGAAGACTGGAAGTAGATGGGAGCAGATATCGGTAGCTTTCCCCATTCGGCTGGCCCATTTCTATATATGGATGGTGATTCCGATATTGAGGAGTGCCCAGGTGTTTGTTGAAACTTAATATGAGAACTTCCGGATATTATTTCTTCTTATCTTGGGATGAATTATGCTACGGAATATAAAAAGATAAAAGATAGACAGGGGTTAAATTATCCTGTCTTGACCTATCAAAAAGCATGTATCTCGTGCAGGGTTGAATCAAGGTAGTTTCCTGATCCGGTTAGCACGAGATAAGAAGATCCGACGGTTGGTATCCCATGTGATTGGTTCTTGCTGGTGTTCCCCCACGTGTAATGGCTTTTAAACTCTATCGAGAATCGAGATGCTTTCTACAGCGGATTACCTAGATACCTACCTAGTAGTTCCCGAAGTCAAAGAAGCTTTCATGGGTGGCTCGCCAAGGTATTATTGACCATCAGCCTTGAAAGAAATGTGCCAATATCTTTAATCTATAGCATTCATTACTGGGTGATCAGGGCCATGGAAATTCAAGACGGAGTCCCAAGAGATGAAATGGATGCATGCAAACATTGATTTGTGGATGAATGGGGAAGGTTTGTGGAGGATTGACCGATTGACGGATTGATCGATTTCCAGATTTCCAGATTTACACATGTATTAATGTATCAATGTACCTGATGCTCGTTTTTGTTGCTTTATGGGAAAACTGGAGTATTGAGTTGGGATGAAGAGGACCAAAATGCAGATCGAATGTTTACAGGATCAAATTGGGTATAATTCATGCCGTCAATTCTGCCCCGAGGATTTTTGCTTTATTATGTTGTATCACTACCAATACCAATACTACTACTACTACTATTACTACTACTACTACTACTACTACTACTACTACTACTACTACTACTACTACTACTACCACTACTACCACTACTACTACTACTACTACTACTACTACTACTATTACTCCTCCTATTACTAATTACTCTTAATAACAATAAAATCTTAATTAATATACAACAAACTTTCAAGTACTACCTACCTAGGTCTGAAGGCATTTCTTACAGCCACAGCCTTGTGGTTCCACGGCAGATAGAAGCGAGGCTCACTGTATCCTGTAGGAGCCGTGAGGATTTTATTGTACGAAGCATGAAGCAGGAAGCAGGAAGCACGAATTACAAATTACAAAGTATGTTATACAGGAGGGATTTAGGAGTCGGGTCAGCAATTCAAATTCGAGCTTTTAAGACCCATCTTCAATGCACAAACCAAAGGTATCAATCACTATTACTACCAACATTGGCCAATATCATTTACCCCATCAGCATCCTTCTCCTCAATTTCCCTTTCTACTTTCCATGACATGATGAAAGAGATAACATGATTTTGTATTCATGTCTCTTATCGTAATGAACAAGCGGGAGAAGCATATGGCGAGATGAGAGATGAGAGATGAGAAGTGTGCGTAATTCTCACATTCTCACATTGCGCAGTCTTTCTTCATTGAGTCTGGTTTGGCCGACATCTATAATTGACAAGTGTAGAGGGGGGCTCTTTGGGTTCGAAAATCAATGGATTTCTTCCAGGGGCCTAGCTATTAGCTAAGGTGGGTAACTTTATCAGTGGATCCGGTTGGTTGATCCAAGGCTTGTTAAGTTGTTAACAATCTAAAATAAAAAAGTCAATACCCAATACAGCACAGACAACATACCTAGCTGGGTATCCATCTACGGAATACCTACCTGGGGACCATGATGATGATGATGATGATGATGATGAGGGTGATCGGATCTGTTCTCATTTCTCCTCCAACCTTACCAACACGCTCGCTTTCTAGAAGATCGATAATTCCTTGTGTGGAATGCTATTGCATGCATCTATCAACATTACATGGCGCTTATGAATAACGTCGTGATTAGATCATCTTAGACATTTCATCTACACGATCTCAAACATTGAAAAGCTACGCCAGAACCATTCTAGCTGAGGAGTATCTCGTGCGAAGCTTGGGAAGACCTAAAGAGACCCTCGAACACGAAGATGGTACCTGAATGGTATGTAAAGCTTGAGGGCATATCTTGTACGTACCATTCAATCCTCTATTCATCTATCTATTCATCTATCTATTCATCTATCCATTCATCTATCCATTCATCTATCCATTCATCTATCCATTCATCTATCCATTCATCTATCCATTCATCTATCCATTCATCTATCCATTCATCT